>JAHWXV010613147.1:0-12601 GCA_024586415.1 Phrixothrix hirtus | reverse complement strand
GACGACAGAATAACTAGTATATAAGCAGGCACTTTTCAAAAGGAGGTAATAGATGAATACACATCTGGGGACTCCAATTACCAGTGATAAAACAGTCAAAACAGTCAACAGTCAACTCCATTTCTGTTTAGCTTCGCACATCTCATTGTTCTTGTTAGAATGGGCACCCTCAAATCATTTGAAAAGTAATACATTTTACAAATATTCAGCATAAATAAAGTAACTTGAGAGTTCATTTTATAACGGTTGTTTGAGAACACAGGCTTCTTCTAACGTTTTTAATTTAATTTTATATTTCCATAATTTTAGGTGTAAATTCAAGAAAATGATATGACGTTTAACTAAACCGCGTAAATAATAGCGCCACCAGTTATGTAGGTAAATATTAATAACAACGTTCAATCCAAAGATTGAAGAGGATGCATTTCAGTTCAACCGGCGAGTGAGCTTTTACTCAATGGTTCAACCATAGATAAAACAGCTTCTACCAATATATCGCCTATACACAAGAAAAGTGATAATTCAAAAAACTGCATTTTTCTGTTTTCAGTAGGTATGTGTAATAAAAATAGTGATCTTTTATTACGAAAAGTGGCTTAAATTACATTCCATAATTAAACTCTAGAGGGCGATAATGTCACTTTTCCATTGGAGGAATATTAGCATTGCAGTATGTAGAAAAGTGACCCATGTTAATTGTGAGCCGCCTGCGATATGGTCAGTTGTTTGTTATTTACAGAAAAACGTCACATTTCGTTTTGTGTCACTTTTTATTAAAAAGTAAGTATAATTTTAACAAACAATTTTTCTAAGCCTGCAATATTTTGAATTATGTCACTTTTCAATAGTAGCTGAAGTTATTTGCATTAATATATTTAGATTGGTGCCACTTTTCTTGAAGAAATCACTATAAATTCCGTTGCTGAAAATTGCTTAATAATTTATATTCGAAATGTCCGAGAGAACTAGATTACTACTAAAGTTAGCCAGAACAGGTAAAATAAAAGATAACTGGATTTCTGTAAATTTAACACGTACCCCGAATAATGTTCCACCTCCGAAGCAAGATGAGTTTTAAGGTTTTAACTACTCTCAATTAAATGGCTACTGATTTTATAAATTTGGCTCCAGTTAAATATTATCAAGAGAGTATTGTACCCAATTTTCAATGTCGACATGGTACAGTACAACAGAAAACTGATGGTAAAGTTTATAGTACTGTAAAAATCTTAAAGTTAAAATAATTTGCATAATTTAGATGGCCAATGTCATTCCGGAACGTTAAATCTCATCTCGAGGTGGAAATAGTAGCCGTAAGTTATGTAAAAAAAATGGGTAGCATATACATGTGTAAAAGTGGTAGCTTTTATTTCAGAATTTAAGCCTGTGCAGGAACAATTTCTTGTATCGAATTTAGATTATGAAACTGAAACAAGTTCACAATCAAATGAAGATTTTTCAGATGATGACTCAATTGCCGAACCAGATTATTCTATATTAGATTCTGATTTAAGCGATGAAGGTAATATTGCTATAGGTTTATGTATAACTTCTGTTACAACAACCACTGTGATAGAAAATATGCAAATAAATGCAGAGGAAACAAAAAAAGCCGCCAATCCAGCAACTTGGCGTAAGAATATTGCAAAAAAAAACTAGAAACTCTGGCAAAGCGTATACATCCAGTTCTAAGAGTAAGAAGAAATTTAAAGAAAAAAGTTAGGTCCGCCTTGTAATTAATTAAAATACAGATTGAAATGTGGCTCGAAAACTGAACAAGACGATCGCGAGAAGATTTTTTCGGATTATTGAAATTTATCTAACTTACAAAGGCAGAGACTTTCTATTGGCTAATATGAAACTTATCACACCAAAATATCTCTATACACCGAGTGATAGTTATCGCCGAATGAACAATGCATTTTATTTTACCTTGAGGAATATAAAATACAGAGTATGTAAGGAATTCTTTAAATCCACTTTGGCAATTTCTGATAGACCAATTCGGACGGTGATTCAAAACAAAACTCTCTTCACTAGTGGTATGATTGCGGAAGATATGAGAGGAAGACACGGTAAGCATTACCATATCGATGACACAATTAAAAATAGCATTTGGCAACATATAAATTCAGTACCAAGAATTGAATCTCATTATTGCCGCCATGATTTTAATAGGGAATATAGTAATGGCAGAAAGTCTTTAGCAGGCTTACAACGTGACTACGAGAATATCTGTAAAGAGAAAAGACATCCATGTCCTAACTATCATTCAACATTTCATTTTTCTCCCCTAAAAAGGATCAATGTGTAGATTGTGTAAACTTCGCATATGCCACAGTTAAAGAAAAAGAAAAATTAAGGGAACAATACGACATGCATTTGAAAGAAAGAGATTTATCACGTATCGAAAAGGATAAAGATAAGTTCTAGCAAATCCACTATAGTTGCGATTTATGATTTGCAGTTTGTATTACAATATCCCAGGGGGAATATATCTACCTTTTATTGTGCCTCTAAGCTTAGCGTATTTAATTTTACTATCTATGAAATGAAAACACACTCTGCTAAGTGTTTTGTCTGGGACGAATCCGAGGGTAATCGAGGTGTTTGTGGAATAGATACGTGTGTTTTTAAATATATCCAATCTTTAGAGAAACTAGTTAGTCAAACGAAACAAAAAGAAATTGACCTCATATTTTACTCCGACAATTGCTGTGGTCAGCAAAAAAACAAATTTTATGTTCTCAATATTGTACAGTATTTTTCTTATATAGAATCAATTATGCGTAAGTTCCTTGTTAAAGGTCACAGCCAGAACAAGGGGGATAGTGTTTACGCTGTGATTGAGCGTCACATAAAAAGGTCGCTTAAGTCAGATGTCATTATATTCCTGACTAATATGCAACTCTCATAAGAATTGCAAAAAAAACAGGAGAACCTTACAAAGTCCAAGAGTTAAACCACTAAAGCTTCTAGATCTAAAGGATCTTGGATCAAAAATGGGACTAAACATAATGAAAAATTCAAATAACGTTATATTGAAACTGGGGGACATAAGGATTGTGAAATGTAAAAAGGGTCATCTAAACACGCTATTCTATAATACATCCTATGCACAAAAAGCCTTTAATATTATTAATACTAAGCCACAAAGAAAAACAATCTACCAATATTGCATTAAAAAACTTTATAATTCTAAGCCAGGTCTTAGTGAGAAGAAGAAAGAAAGCATCTTGGGCCTTTTTAAAAACAACGCTATCCCCAAGAATTTGGGGAAATCTAGTTTTTTTGTCGGCCATCTTTGTCTTCTAGGGATTTTTGCAATGATGATTTATAATTATGTAAATGAAACGTTGTGTATATTGGTGCTAATTTATGATCACTCCGTATTTTGAGTTTTTTAAATGGGATCACCCCGTACATTATGCAACTCATGGCCTGCGGCAAATATCGATCTTATCAAGTAAACAAGTGCCTTTCACATTCAATTTCTTGGAATTTCCGTGGCAAGTGAACAAGTATGGCCTAAGGCGGAATATACTTTTCAAGAGGTCTGTTTTGAATTAAGTTTTACTACATCATTAAAAGCGGTTTACACTGTATATTCTAAGAATAAATTTCCTTTGTTCTGAATAATACGCGTTAGACGATCAGGTACAAAGTTAACAAACATGTCAACCTTCACATTCTCTACAGGCTAAAATGTATAAGATGAACTTTATAGAGGCTCCTTTTGGGATAATTTTAAACATTATATTCGTTAATGAGTTCAATTTACAAATTATCTCACAGAATTAATTGAATTTAGACGATTCTTAAATGGCTTTATGTCAGCGTAGGTATTTCCTATAGAATTTAATTTGGTTTTCGGTTTGCATACGATGTCTTATAGCGTCATCCATGATTGGGTCATGCTAGTATGCGGACGAGAAATTGAATATTTCTAAATGATTAAATTATAGATTGTATGTAAATTATATTATAATTTAGTTCAATAGTGTTGTAGAATACATATTACGAATTGCATTTAAAACTAGTTTTTAGTTAATATTATTAATTACATATTATATTTATCTCAGCATTTGATATAATTAAATGAAGATTCCATTTACATATATTTGGAGATTAAATTTCCTTTATTCTGATGGACGACTGCGCATGCGCAAATTATATATGTGCACATCGTACATCTTCGGCGCGCTTCTTCAGCTGCAATTGTGTAGTATCCTATTTACGTACCTATTTTGTATAACTACACCGCGAATTACAAAGTAATTTCTATTGAAGTGTTCGGGGGCGTGATTTAAAATTAGATGTATCAAATATTCTAGTATATTACATCTTAGGCAATCAGGTACAAAGTTGACAAAAATGTCAACTTTTACATTGTATATGGGATAAGATGTATTTTCTAGAGGCTTCTTTTGGGATAATTTTAAACATTGTAATCGTAAATGAGTTTAATCTACAATGATCTCACAGAATTAATTGATTTTAGATGATTCTTACATGGCTTTATGTCAGCGTAGGTATTTCCTATAGAATTTAAATTTTAGTTTTCGGTTGCATTATGCCTTTCTGATAGCACGTGTGAGACATAGTGCCGTTTTGGCAACACAGTTATACTTAGTTGTAATATACATGTGTGAAATATCAATTTATTACATGTAGTTTTGATGGTAAATTCAATTTTTCGATTAATTTTTCGATTTTTTAACTATAGTGCCGTTTTGGGAGCATAGTTATACTTAGTTGTAATATACACGCGTGGTATATCAATTTATATGTAATTTTTGATGAAAAATCCGATTTTTCGGTTAATTTTTCAATTTTTAAGTATAGTGCCTTTCCACCAGCATATGCACATTTAGTTGTAATATACATGCGTGGCATATCATATCAATTTACATGTAGTTTTTTATGTCAAAGCTGATTTTTTCAATACATTTTTTGATTTTTAAGTATAGCGCCGTAACGGCAGCATTTGTGCATTTAGCTGTAATATACATATGTAATAAATAAATTGATAGGTAATTTTTGGTAGAAAATTCAATTTTTAATTAATTTTCCAAATTTTCATGTGTTAGGCCTTTTTGGCAGCACAGGTGGGTTTAGTTGCAATACACATGTGTGATATATGAATTTATATATAGTTTTAACGGCAGGTCGGATTTTTCAGTTAATTTTCGCGAATGTTTAAGTGTTAGACCTTTTTTGGCAATATATGTATTTAATTGTAATATATATATATATACGTGGCATATCAATGTCTAGGTAGATTTTGGTAGTAAATTAGATTTTGGATTATGTTTCCGAATTTTTATTTACGTATCATTTGGGATTACTTTGTAATTATGTACGTGTAGTGTAATGCAGTTAACAAAGTTTTTATTATTTAAATTATAATATAAGATATTTATGAAATTTTTAGACTTGTAAATTTCGCACGGAGCGTCTGTAGCCATAAGAACTACTGCTACAATTTCTTATGTTTGAGCTAGCGACGTATTTAACTTGAATTTTATTTAATTTTCCCATATTTAAATATTAATTATTTAATTCAATTTCTAAAATTATAAAGTAATTAGATGATCTTACATTTTCTAGATTTTCGACGACCATCTTTGATATTCTATGGATTTTTTAAATCGTGATGATGATGGATTACAAATCTGTAGAAGAAACGTTTTGTATATTGACGCTACTTTATGAGTATTCCTGATGATAACATACAAATCTGAGAATATTGTTAGATATCAATTTGTTTAAATTATATTTTCCACAATAATATATGCAATTACCTTCGAGTGTTTAGAAAATATGTAAACCGAAATTTTCGATATAATGTACAATTGTGAGATTTGTTAATTACATTTTAACGTAATATAATGTACTACTTGAATGTTTCAATTAACAGATTATTGACGGAAAAGATTAACTCCCATCGGAAGTATCGTTAAATTCCACTTCACTAGACAATTTTAGGATTAGTAAATAATAACACATACATAATTTGAGACTATTATTGCTTTAATTTCATTAATATAAAGTTAAATCTTACAGAGATAAGCATATATAGTTTGTGCCAATTGTTGTTTTTTATTTCATTAATATTGTAATGTTAAATCTTACAGGGATATGTATAAGTGTATACATACATATAATATTAAATAGAAAACTGTTTATTGTAATATTATCAAATTTAATTTGGACCCTTAATTGATTTATATGTTTTGTAGGAAATCATCAGTTTCGGGCATCTCTATGTATCCAGCTTCGGCTAACTCTTCAATAATTGCAACCATCTCATTATCGACTTCAGCATTCCTGGCTCGCTTTTCTGCACATAGTACACATACATCCGCAATTAACTCGTGAACATTATCCCAATATTTAATTCGATATTGTTATCGTTAACCCACTTGATAACATTCGTCGCCTTTCTTTTTTTTCATAGCTTTTGGTTTCTTTGATATCCAATTGTCATACGTTCCACTCTTGTTTGCAAAGCACCAACGACATCACCGCTTGAATCTTCGCTATTAGTATCATCTTCACTTATAGACCGAGATGGCAATAACGTGTTTTGTTGCAGTTGTAATAGATTTAAGTAACTTTCAATTTTGGAAATGGACTCTTTATCCTGAGCAAGACTTCGTTTAAGGTACGATGATGATGGAATATATGAACCTTGAGATCTATGCCGAGAAACGCTATCAAGAAACAACAATTATTGACGCCTCTTGTGCTTTGAATTTTTTTGGAGCAGCCGAGCCAGTACCTAATTTATTCCTTTTTAAAAATCTACGTTATCCATCTCTGGCAAAGTTATGTTTTTCTTACAGTCCTCACCTGCAAATATAAATAAATAAATAAAAATTAAAATAGTATGATTTTTCAAATTTGAACATTAGTAGTTTCGTTATATATTCTTACCAGCAGGCTAAAGATATATACATATTCATCATTTAAATATCGTATCTCAATCTTACGTGTCACGCATTGTGAAATATGTACTTAAAATTTTAAGTTAAAATTGGCGTTATTATTATTAATACGACCTCCCATCGAGAACAATTTCAAATTTATCGAATAGGATTTATGGCTGAAATAGCGAGATGTGATAAAATGACAATGTGTTACAGCATAATGTGACGAGAGACAATCGCTAATTATGAAACGGAAATGTTATTCCCTCCCTGTCCAATACCTGACAAACCTGATGACACCTAGTACTTGACATTTGATAGATCTAATAAATAATATTACGATTTATCCAATTTTCGTCGTTTTTTTTTGTCACGCAGCTACACGCTATCACATAATACGTTAGGAAAGTGAGACAGTTAAACAAGTAAATGAGCTAACATGATTACCAAAAAAATAGGATGTAATACACGTGACAGTATGATGTAGCATGATGCCACGAGAGACAGTGGTTAATTAAGGAAAAAATAAATAGGTACTAACTATTTCTATTTAATACATTTCCTATAGTTTTCCAAACATTCTCTTTAGCTATGACATTATACTAATCAGTGTGATCTACATAATAAATAATTGGGCGTCTAGACACAATATCGATTGATTTTTCCTCTTCAGCGTCTAAAAAAGTCATTTTAGCTTAAAATATATACGCTGTCACTGTGCAGTCAGTGACACTACTGATTCAGTTTATTTAAAATAAAATACTTAAAACGACACATAATTAAAGAAAACCACATGACAAATCCAACAGGTTCATAATAAAAGATTCAACATAATAAGAGATCTGCGGTTGGGATACCTATTACACATATGAAATTGTGTAAAAATCTAGTAAATTTTTATTATGTACAATTATGATGTAGAAGTCTTTCATTTACAAGTGTTAATTTAAACAATACGTATAATAAATATGACGGTTGAGTGCTCAAGACTATTTATTTTATTTTATAAATTTATTTACGCCTGATAGATCTAATTTTGTTTAAACTTAAATTTTTCCTAGATAAGATGTAATGAAGCATCGATAATACAAATGCAACAAGTGTAAAGATTTATATAGCCCGACCGAGCTAGGGTATGTGGTACTATATTGAGCAGTTTCTGGAAAGTGCCCCACATAACGTTCAGTGACCAAGATCTGCGGTCGAGATCGGCGTCGACATCGGCGGTCGACATTTGCGGTCGATTTATGCGGTCGAGATTTGCGATTGGGATACCTATTACATATATGAAATTGTGCTAAATTTAGTAAATTTTTTATTATCTACAATTATGGTGTAGAAATATTCCATTTACAAGTGTTAATTGATATACTACATATAATAAACATGCCAGTTGGGTTGAGTGCTTGACTATTTATTTTATTTTATAAATTTATTTCAATATATTCCAATATGATCCAATAGATCCTGTAGAAAATCACCCGAGGCCTTAAAACTGTGTATTAACTGTGTGTATATGCTTATAACATGCCATTACTTAGTAATAATTTTAGTTTAATGCATTTGACTAGCATAACTTTTAACAAATAAAGTGACAGTTCAATTAGTTCTTAGCCTGTTAAATTTCACAAATTCAGGACTTGTACTGAAGGGAGATCCTGCGCTAATATTCAGACTATTAAAAAAGACCTAACCAATAATCTGACAGATATGACAAAAATAAATCAACATCTAGTTTAGAAAACGCCATTCCTAATTATTGTAAAATAAACATAGTTGTCACATATGTACAGAAGTTTAATGTCATTAAATAAATTAATAATGTTTCAGCAAATATTTATGATCATTGTTTAACTTAATATAAGTTTCATAAATAACAAAGTTTTGGAATTTATTCACGTATCACATGAGATATGTCACACGCCTTACGTGTGACGTGTAACTTATCTTATCCATACAAGATTTGAGAAATGTTTATTCTTCAATAATATAATTATCATTGTAGTACATAGATGCGCATATTTCCCCCAAATTCAAATATTCCCACAATAAAATCAAAGATGGCGACCGCTACAATCCAATATGGCCGCCAAAATCAAAGATGGCCGCCGAAAAATCCAAGATGTCGGACAAAAGTAGCAAAATTTCCCACCAAAAGTCCGTAGATTTCCCGCCAAAAGTCTGTAGATTTCCCACCAAAAGTCCGTAGATTTCCCACCAAAAGTTCCCAGATTTCCCCTAGAATTCCAAGGTGGCCGACGAAATTCCGCTATTTTGATTCAATCCGCCATTTGTATATACATTTATTTTGACGCACTCTATTTATTTGGACGCACCCTGTATATTTATTTTGAATCGCCCTGTATATATGTGACGTCATAGTGGTGGAGGGAGTACCTTAGAACCCGTTATCTCCTTCTACTCAAACTTTAATTACTTATTCCCTAGAAGCATGCTTGTCAAGTTGTGTCACTTTTCTCGTGCACAGGCGATTTAGTTTCCAATCTATTTGTAAAGTTCACCTGTGTAATCTATGAGCTAAATAGTTTTAAAGGCTATTGTATTTGTGTATATAAGTAGAATGATACTGCAATTTTCCAGATCTTATTATATACCATAATATGTTTGTTCTAATAAAAACATATCAACGCTTTATTTCAATCGATTTACGTTTACTAATCTGCTTTATTTTAATCGAAAAATGTTAAAAACACAAACAACATACTTTTTAGACCATTGAGATAGAATAGTTATATCATTTCTCTATATATTACGCCAATGCTTTAGACCCTCAAGGTAAAATATTCATTACTAACATCACAGTTTAATACCATCAACAAATAGAAGATGGTGATACAGTAGAGAACAAAGATCAGTGAGTAAACTAGAAATTTCCTTTATTAACAAAAGTGCTGTTCATTAATTTATCTAACCTATGGTGCTGTTTATTAATTTCTATTTACGTTAATTCATTGCAACCTTATTCAAAAACTGATACTGATACTATTTCTTAACAATTCTTAACATTATTTTTCTGTGACTTTAATTTAAAAGTGACATTTTTAACCAAAGATGATTTAATTTAAAAATGAATAATAAACCACAATGTTGCATAATCTCACTTTAACACAAGAACTATTGTGTTTTATTAAAAAATAGTTAACAGTTTTTAAATAAGGTTGCAGTGGATTAAAATTATCACTTTAGTTACTAAATTATGTAAATAAAAGCTAATAAACAGCACTTTTATTATTAAAGGCAATTTTTACTAGGTATACGCACTGACTCTTGCTCTCTACTTTAGCGCCATCTTGTAGTTATTGTTGTTATACATTTACGATGAGAATCTAGAGGATGTAGTTTGTGGTTTAAAATTATAATTATTTGCGACATTTCAACATTTGTCATAATTGAAAGCTAATTATCTGATAGAGTATAATGAAATATATTTACCTGCATTAATATAAAATAACTTGACAATGTTTAAAAATGTAAATCTGAAGGTTACTAGGGTATATTCTAATAGCTGTTTTGCTTCTAAGAAAACAAACGTTTATCAGAACGTAACACATGTAATATTTGATCTTGACGGTCTTTTATTAGGTAAGTAATTATAAATATTTACAATAATTATAATTAGATATTATAATTTAATTGTTTTGTATAATACTTATAATTGAAAAAGCTTCTAAATTCAGTTAGATAGGTCTGATGGAAAAATAGATAGATATACAAGAATTTGCTTTAAAAAATTGATTTTTAACAAATTTTATAAGAAAAAATCTGGTATGAGATAACACATGGTTTTCTCTTACGTATAATAATTTAATTTAAAGTTAATGGTATTAATTACTTTCTCATACATGCACACTAAAGATTTATAATTGAATTTCAATGTAAAAACATAAATAATTTATCAATTTAAATAAAAAGTGATTAGAAAACGTACAGAAATCATTAAAATATTAATTTATATGTATTTTAGGAATGATACTTAGGACCCATCCAAATTACTGAACACACAAAACGCTGCTTAACTCGAAAGATTTTCTGCGATAACCCGCTTTAACGCATTTTTCATAGAAACCAAAAAGTTGTCTCAAACGAGAAAATCCCAAAAAAATTAAAAACCGCAAGAATAAAGTAGTACTTCCGGTAATTCGATTTTAACTAAATTTTAGCCATCGCATTTTAAGAAGATGGTAAACTTAAATATAAAATTTTAATTTTCTACGATGTTTTTGAGTGTGTTCTTCAGAATTAATATCGTATTGCCGCTTACTCGATTTTCAGTAATTTATTAGAGAAATCGTTTAGTTTATATAAAACGGATTAGACTGTATAACAAATATATTACGTTTAACAAAAACTATTAGAATTCCAAATACCGGCTGCTCCATTAAAAAGCGTGACTTTGGTGTGGATCACTTCTGTATATTTAAAAATAATTTTAAGTTGTACCCTTACAGAGTTAGTCACTTTGTAATTATTTTAGAATAATTGAATAGTTTTATGGTGGTGCTATTACGATAATAAATGATAACTTACAGAATATATTACCTACTGTTATATTGTAGATACCGAAACCGTTTATAATAGAGTACTAGGTGAAATAGTTTCTGAATATGGAAAAACCGTGCCGCGTGATATGCGTGGAAGAGCGATGGGATCTCCAGATATCAATACTGCAAAGATTGTTGTTAATGAAATCAAGATACCTTTAACGGAACAGCAATTTTTGCTGAAATATCGAAAACGTTCTCGTGAGCAGCTGAGTGATTGCAAGTTAATGCCAGGTAAACACTTACGTAGTATTTTAAAGATGTTTCTTGTCCTTGACACGACTAAAACTATTTATTTGATTTAGAATTACATGTACCTATTTTTCAAAATTAAAAAGTTATTAAACTGCATTTTTGTAAAAAAATATAATTGGAAACAATGTAATGCCTCTTGAATGATATGGTTAGAAAAATAATTGTGCTTAGGAATGTAATCGCAAGGAGAACTGAAGAAACTATGAATATTTATGTAAGGCATTATATTTATATTTTCATTATATTCCACATGACACAGGCGCGCGCGCACGTACACGCACACCAACACGCACAAACACATGTAAACGCACACTCACACGCACATACACTATATATACAGAGTGGCTAATAAAGATGGAACCAAAGCGCTGTTGTCAAAACGGTTTGCTATATAGTTTTGAAAATTTCAGGACTTAAATAAGATGGATTTATGCATATTCCAAAATGAAAAGAAAATTTTTGTCCTGTATTGTTTTTTGATATGGCTGCCATTTTGATTTTTTTAAATGGCAACATAGGTCTTGCAACACATCGCTGGAAAACTTATTTTACTTTGATTACGAATATGTAAGGAAAAAGTGTGATTACCACAAAAACAATGTTTATTAGAATTATTGTAGCTAAAATGTTATAAATTAATTATAAAGTGTAAATAATACAAAAAATAAAAATAAAATAATATGTTCAATCTGAATATAAAAATAAAATATTAAATTTAGCGAAATTTATGTTAGATTAGACAGATAATTGGTATCTAATTGGCCTTTAGTGAATAAGATGTTCAAAAACGTTACCGTTTACTTCTTGACAAAAATGTATACGATTGCTGAATGCTTCTAAAGAATTTAGGAG
>JAHWXV010613099.1:0-10297 GCA_024586415.1 Phrixothrix hirtus | reverse complement strand
ATATATATATATATATATATATATATATATATATATATATATATATATATGTATATATATATTAGATATTGATTGTTGCACTATGACGATGAACATTTTGTTGATTTTATTATAATTGCTAAGTTTTAATTATACAATTTATGTTGGTAACCTGTATAAACAATAATTGTTGAGAAACCACGTCAGCAGTAGCATTGATTACATGCGAGTACACAGCAAGATAGCTATACAGCACGGGTAGCATTATAGTTAGAGTCAAACAAAAACAGTTAACTAAAATTTATTATCAAAAACAAATATTTGGAATGCAAAATACAATTCTTCCTAGCGAACTAAAAAACAACATGCAAAATATAAAGGCATACGGTAAAACTTAAGCGACTCATATATAAGTTTTTTAAAAAAGGGTAGTTAAGCAGACGAAAGCGCTTACATAATAAACGAAAGCAGTAACAACAATGTCTTAAAAATTGATAAAAGTTCGATTCAATAATCAAGAAATACAGTACTAACAAAAATATGAACTAAAACTTCGTAATTCGCAAATATTAAAAGTAAATAGAGCAGGTCACAATCACAAAAGGGGAGACCCACATATCAAGAAATCAAAAAAGACGCAGTTGCACCGCAGTAGGAAAATAACTCACTCCGTTCTTGTCTTTGTCTTGCGTCGCTCTCGTTAAGATTGTTTTTAATTATTTACACTTCTAATTTTGAAAATACTCTTATCAGACTATAGATTAATTGCAACTGCAAAATACCCCTACTCATTCTTTATTTTTCTGGATGGTTTATAGTCCTTAAAGAAAGCTGCATAGTTGAATGTGCAAGCAATGAGAAGCGTAAATGTTTAAGGCGAATTTATTTTAAATTTTATATTTTTTCACATATCATTTTCCCCTAAAAAATTCCAAAGTAATTTTTTTTTGAAAATCGTATTATTTGTCTCCTAAATAATTTAAATTTTGAGTTAAGCTAAATTAAATTTCGCCTTTGGACAACTAAATACTATAATTATAATTATAATCATTTTATTGTATAAGCTACCTTTGTCAATTAGTTTTTAAGCTTTACTGTCTAATTATTATACGATGAGGTGGTCTTACGTCATTAGCTAATTGCTTGCAATATTTGCGTTTAGATTGTGTTATTATACTATGCGTGATCAGTTATGAATCATAATTAATTGAAAATTTTAGGAAGGTTATTTACATCTTTTATATTTTCTCCAGAAATAAAACTGATTAAGGAGAAAAGAAAATTTCTATTCGGCATAAATCAAAATCAAGTAATCAATTGAATTTTTCTACAACTAATTTTTTTACAATGACATGTTATTTACAGCATTAAAATGTTAGAGATATAAATTCGGCATGCAATATAGTTTATTATGCAATAAGTGAAGGAAGTTGCATTTCAACTGGGATCTAGAAGAATCCGGAATTCATTGCAGAAAACCTGCAAGAAAACCCGAATTAACGCAACCTTTGCTAATGCAAGATTACAGTTTGCACAACGTAATCTAGAAAAAGATTGGAATGCGGTAATTTTCACTGATGAAAAAACATTTTGTTCATCGCATAATGCAGACAAAGTGTTATGGATGGCTAATAACACCACATACGAAGCTTAACATGTTCAACCTAATAAAAGAAGTGGAAGGATAAGTGCAGCATATTGGGGGTAGATGAGAAATGTTGGACCAAGCGAACTAGTAAAACTTAATAGAAGATTTATGGCTGAAAATTATGTTAAAATTTTCGAACTGTTAGAATATTATATGCCTTTTTTTTACTTCCATATTCTTAAGACATTTGGCCATAAATGGTCATATGAATGTGCTTGGCCAGCCCCCAGTGCTAAAGAGAGTACCGGGGTGGTATAACGGCTACTCTGCGCTTTAATCCTGAGTTAGACGTTGGGTTTTTAGGGCCTTTTCTATCAAACTAGGAAGAATTCTCCTTAGAACCCTTTCTATTGCTTCTTACAGTTCACTAGTGTGTTTTGTTCTCGAACTTTCCTGTACGTCTTTCGTGGCCGCGCCATACAAGAACCCTTTTCTACAGGTTGACTCGTTGCGTTGCCTTCTTTGTTGATCATTGGCTCTTCTGTCCGGTTTCGCCGGATTTTCCGCAGCAGTTACTACACTTGGTAGAATCTTTTGACGCATGTTATCCCGCACACAACATACGTCTGTATGAAGCTGTACATCTGAAAGAAACGTGCCCGAATGATTGGCATCTATACAATTATCCGGGCACTTTCGGTTTTTTTTATCCTCGACTCTGACTCTGATGTGTAGGATCTGCTTTATCTCACTGATTTTTGGTTCCGTTTCCTCACTGTTTCCTCCTATTAATATCAATGGAAGATCTCGCTTACTTTTCCTAAGTCTACATATTGAGTTGAACTGGAATCCTTGAATTATCAGGTCTTCCTCTACTTTATCTATAGGAATTGCAGTAGATATACCTTTAATGACTAGTCTGGGCTGTTTCTCTTCTTCAAGCTGAAAATAGTGATAAGCTGTTTTCTTTTTATCTAGCATTCTGAGAAGCGTTTTGAATTCATTGTTGCTTCTTGTGAATATTCGCATACCCTCCTTCGAGTCCTGCGCTTCTCTAAATAATATGTTTATTGCTTCCCCAACTTCTTTTACCTTCAGATAGTCTTCCTTATTCGGAAGAACTATCGGTGGAGGTCGTTTAGTTGGAATCATTGCAGATTTTGTATGGCCTGTCTCCTTTGTTGAATCTGATTTCGGGTAGCTACCTGCACTGGCGGATTGAGGTTGCACGTTTCTGTTTAAGTGGCTGGCATCTTCCGAGGCACCGGGACTGCTATCTTCCATTTTCATCTTTTTCTCTTTCTTGTCTTCTTTGTTTTTACTTGGAAGGGTTCTTTTTCGTCATCTTCCCAACTTTTTTCCCTACCACTTCTCTCTTCCTGTTCTCTGTCGATTTTGATCAGTTGTTTGTTGAGTTTATCTATAGATGCTTGACTTCTTTCTATGAATGCTCTACATTCTTTCACCTTTTCCATTAATATGACACGTACTTCGTCTTTACTTAGTTTGCTGTGACCTTCCATTGAACTTGTCGAGACAGTCGCTGGAATCTTTCCATTCTCCACTATTGTTATCTTCTCAAATGTCGTATAGAATGTTCGGTCTTTGTTTATAATGATATACCCGACCCACCCACTCGATGAGTGAGGGGCCTAAGGCTCACACTAGCACTGCTCTGTACTGAACTTAACCCAACTTTATGCATGTCTGCTTGTGAAGCTCTCTCAAGCGCGACTGAAAGATATTATATGTGGAGGGGCGCATAGTATTTGTTCACCAATTCATACCGCTAAAATCGTTCCAGACTGGTTTGCAGAACACGAACACGATATAATATTGCTTCAGTGGCCAGTACGTTCCCCGGCTCTTAATCCGATTGAAAATTTATGAGGCGCTGCCGTGAGAGAATGGAACAATGTGGAGAACATTCAACTAAGAAATTTAGAAGACCTCCACCAAAATATTATCAACGTTTGGGAACGTTTACCAGGCACAAACATTGGTCAATTCCTTATAGATTCAATGCCCAGTCGACTACAAGAATGCATTGATAGTCAAGGCTTCTAAACAAAATATTAAAAAGAGTAGACTAACTAAAATAGGAAACAAACACGTGGTTGTTGGTAGCACATCTTAAATGGAGGCGAACTTTCTAAATTGATAGCTTATTAATAATATGAAAACAGCTTGAAAGTATCTCCATTATTTTGTGAATAAAAAAACTGAAAATAAATCATATTATTAATAAGCTACTAATGTGCCGTGCCAATTTTGCCCCCATTTAACCGGTCTTCTCTCTTATAATATAAGCGAGATACCCATAGTGCTTTTAAAATTTCAATCAGCCTGTATATACAAAGCTAGAATCCAAAAATTTATCTGCTGGTTTTACATTTTAAAATA
The DNA here is from genome assembly GCA_024586415.1 of Phrixothrix hirtus. Taxonomy (NCBI): domain Eukaryota; kingdom Metazoa; phylum Arthropoda; class Insecta; order Coleoptera; family Phengodidae; genus Phrixothrix; species Phrixothrix hirtus. Next base: position 6,327 of record JAHWXV010613099.1, on the reverse strand, counting down.
TTACATGTTTTCAGATGTTGTTTATTGTATGCCGAATTTATACCTCTAAAATTTTAATGCTACAAATAACATGTCACTGTAAAAAAATAGTTATAGACAAATTTAATTGATTGCTCTGATTTATGTCGCATAAAAATTTTGTTTTCTCCTTAATCAGTTCTATTTCTGGGGAAAACATAAATTTTCTGTATCTAATTGTTATTTTATAAATAAAACATTACACTGATATATCTTTTTTTAAAAGAACATTTCAATTAATTTTGATTCATAACTGATCACGCATAGTATAAATAACACAATCTAAACGCAAATATTGCAAGCAATTAGCTCATGACGTAAGACCGCCTTACTGCATAATAATTAGACGGTGAAGCTTAAAAACTAATCGACAAATAAAATGGTTATAATTATAATTACAGTATTTAGTTGTCCAAATGCCGAAATTTAATTTAGCTTGACTGAAAATTTAAATTATTTAGGAGATAAATAAGACGATTTTCAAAAAAACAACTTTGGAATTTTTTAGCGGAAGACGATTTGTGAAAAAACATAAAATTTAAAATAAATTCGCGTTAAATATTTACGCTTCTCATTGCTTGCACATTGAACTATGCAGCTTTCTTTAAGGACTATAAATCGTCCAGAAAAATAAAGAATGAGTAGGAGTATTATGCTGTTGCAATTAATCTATGGTCTGATAAGAGTATTTTTAAAATTAGAAGTGTAAATAATTGAAAACAATTTTAACGAAACCGACGCAAAACAAAGACAAGAATGGAATGAGTTTTTCCCTACTGAGGTGCAAATGCACCTTTTTTGATTTCATGCTATTTGGGCCTCCCCTTTTGTAATTGTGACCTGCTTTATTTACTTTTGATATTTGCGAATTGCAAAGTTTTAGTTAATATTTTGATTATTTTGTCGAAAGTTTATCAATTTTGAAGCCTTTGTTGTTACTACTTTCGTTTAGTGTGTATGCGCTTTCGTCTGCTTATCTAACCTCTTTTAAGAAACTTATATTTAAGTCGCTTAAGTTTTACCGTATGCCTTCATATTTTACATGTTGTTTTTTAGTTCGCCATGAAGAAGAATTGCATTTTGCATTCCAAGTATTGGTTTTTAATAATAAATTTTAGTTAACTGTTTTTGTTTGATTCTAATCATAATGCTACCCGTGCTGTATAGCTATCTTGCTGTGCACTTGGATTTAATCAATGCTACTGCTGACATGGTTTCTGAACAATTATTGTTTATACAGGTTACCAACATAAATTGTATAATTAAAACTTTGCAATTATAATTAAATCAAAAAAATGTGCATCGTCATAGTGCAACAAGCAATATCTAATATACTTGTATAACTATTACAAATTTAATTAAATTTTTCAATTGAAATAGGCTTTATCAACCTTTGAAATACTAAATGAAAGCAAACTTACACACTTCATATTTTATTTTATTTAAAAAAAATGCCTCCTCTTTAAATACAATGTTGGGTGCGCACCTCGAATAAGTTTAAAATTATTTGTGTAACAATGCGAAGAATTCAAACCCGCAGGCAGACTTGGGTATGTTGCTATATGAATAATGCGTTTTACCTGTGTTATAGAGAGCAATAGCGGTGGCCAACTCTAAATTTCACTTTGCGACAATACTTTTGTCCACCGGTGTACACCCTTAAGTGGAATATTTTTCACTTTCGTTGAACGGCGCACTATATTGTATATGAAAGATAACTTATGGTCTTAAATATTAATTTTTAATATTCAGAAACATTAAATATTTCTATTGTTATGTTAATTGCAAACTACAATGCTTAATAATGAAAACGAAATAACTCAAATAAAGTGAAATTTTAATATTATTGCTAGAATAACTATTAGGAATAAAACGCTGTATTCCTTTAGGTAGGAGAAGGAATTTTAGATTTCCGTAATAATCTTTATTAAGTTTGAGGGCACTTCAAATTTTCTCGTTAAGTCTATTTTGGGAGAACGTAATAAAGAAAGGATATTAGAGATTGTCTCCGAGAAATAGCAGTGCGGTTCACCTTCGTTAAAATTTTAGACGGATGCTTTAATCTAAATTTCCTATTAAACAATTTTATAAGTATAATTAAATAAAGTGACTGTTACAAGTAATTTTATGCTTAAAACAATACTAATTTCCGCATAACGTTCTGTATTACAGCTTAATACATGCAGATATTAAAAGGTTTCAATTAATAACAAGGAAGTGCTATTATATATTTTTTAATGTACTCTAACAAATTTTGCAGTATCATTGTGTTATGAGTCACCCAGTGCATGCCCTACATCAGATTACCAACTTGATGAATCATCCTTTTTAACTTTTTCTGTACATACTAGAACTTTTAGGTCACATATAAACAGATAGTTTTGTAATTAATATCGATGTTGCCATGTTTCCTACCTCAGAAGTACGCGGTAGAGTGGAGGACTTATGTATAGGTTGTTATAATAATTCTACTTCTCATCACGAGCGCTTCGGTTCTCACTTGAATTGAGGAGTTCGTAGAAGAAAAAAACACGAGTAATGTAGGATACGGTCGTTGGTGGTACACCTGACCAAAAAGGTGTACTACGTCGCAATTCGTAGCTAAAGTTGTAATCAGAGTAGTCGGCGGGTCAGTTAAGCAAAAGCTGTTCCACCTAAAGGAAAGAGGAATAGGGCACGTCAAAACAATACAAGAAAAAATGTTGTCTTCCCAATTAATAACAATGTTAATTTCGTAGTTAAAGAATTACTTAAACCATAGCATAACGTTAATAAAATAACAAGAGTATAACAGTAATTTTTACCACCTTAGGAATGCGTTCATCGAACAAAGCTATTTTTAAAGGCGCTTTTTTACTGGATTAAAGCAGATTTAAGTGCTGGTAAAGTAATTATAATTTTAATCATAAAAAAATTGTATGGCAATGTTATTTTGTAAGCTTAAAATTAAGGACACCAGTCGTTGGTGGTATACCTGACCGACAAAGCGTACTACGTCGCAGTTCATCGTTAAAGTTGTAATCAGAGTAGACGGCGGGCCGGTCAAGCAAAACCTGTTCCACCTAAGGGAAAGAAGAATAGGACACGTCAAGACATTACAAGAAAAAAATATGTTTCCCCAATTAATAACAATGTTTATTTCGTATGTAAAGGATTACTTAAACCATAGCACAACGTTAATAAAATAACAAGAGTATTACAGTAATTTTTATGACCTTAGGAATACGTTCATCAAACAAAGAGACTATTAAAGGCGCTTTTTTACGGGATTAAAGCAATGTTTAAGTGCTTGTAAAGAAAAGTTACTTTGCAGGCACAAAATTAACCTAGATAATTCTTTGAATATACCTCGTACGTTAAGCTTTGATATTTTTTAAAAATAGTAACAGCGTCCTATATGAACGTAGATTAAACAAAAGTGTTAACTTTATTGATACCAGTTCAAGTCAATATGTTGCATAGCACCAACTGATGAATGCATTAAACCGTTGTGCATCAACTAAATACACTGACAGGCAAAAAAGGGGCCACCCTGTAAATTTGCGAAAATAAAATTTTTTTTGTAATTTTATGCATTGTTTCATATGCTTTGAATTTGACAGTTACTCAACATCTTTCATCTTTAAATTAAGAAAGACCATTACTACTCGATTCCTTAGCATAATTTATTTAATTAGAATTATACAAAAGTTATGAGTGAACTTGAAGAAAATCGTTTAATATCGGGTATTGTGCCCGAAAACGTCAATAACTGCTTGCATACGCCTTGGAAGGGAAAGGAACAAATTTTGAATATAAACTTGAGGAATACGTTCATATTCTTCACGAGGCACGTTCTGAAGCTCAGAAAGATTTTTTGGCCGGCCTGATCGACCTCTAGTACTACGCTGAAGTTCATCCCAAAGGATTTCGATGATATTCAGATTAGGGCTGCAGGCTGGCCCTTCTAGGGTATTGATTCCTACTTACTCCAAGTAATTCGTCACGATTCTTGCAGTATGCGGCCGTGCATTATCATGTATAAAGACGAAATTATCCCCTATAAATAGACCAAATGGAACAACTGCTTCTGCCAAAACATCCTCTATATACCGGTGAGCATCCACGAGACCAGTTCGAGCTTCAAATCAAATTCCAGCACAAACCGTAATACCACCACCACCAAACTTTTTTCTCTGGGACATACAAGCTTGCGCATGTCTTTGATTTCTCCGTCACCAAACTCTCTCTCGGCCGTCGCCAGACCTTAAACAGAATCGCGATTCATCAGTAAAGAGAATTCGCCTCCAATCGTGTACATCCCAGTGTTGATGTCGAGCAAAAATTAATCGGGAATAACAGCCGACCTTCTTGCACTTCGTCCAGTTTTATTGAGGCGTCTTCTCACCGTTCGCTCACTTACATCCACATTTCGAACCTACTGCAGGCAGTTTCTTGCAACAATTGCAGTAGAATGGCGATTTCTCAGAAGTTCCATCAAAATAAAACGATCATCTCTTTATAAGGGAACCCTTATACGACCGGAACCAGGCCGACGTGAATACGTACCAGTCTCCAAAAAGCGATATATAGTAGCGTAATGTAGTTCCCGGTATACCTAAAATTTCGGATACATAAACTTGACTTCTTCCGTCTTGCAGCAACGCAATAATTTGAGCAACATGTACAGTAGTTAACGGCACACCTTAATCAGAAACAAACTTTTCACATAGAATTAGTCGAAATCCACGTTTGAAAAGCAAAATTACTCTTTAAATAAACGTTTTTAATTTAGATGATAATCATGAACGTCAAATTCAAGTCAGAAACTGTCAAACTCAAAGCATACATGATCGCAATAAACACTAAAATAAAATCAAATATGAAACAATGCATAAAATTTCCAACGAATTTTCATTTTCGGAAATTTATAGTGTGGTCACTTTTTTTGCCGGTCAGTGTATGAAGTAAATCAAAAACAGCTACTTTTCCCGAGAATAGTACCTGTATTCCAATCCTAGACAATTTAGGCGTTAATTAATTTATGAAAATCTGTTAGATAGCGAGTAGTTGCCATAGCACGTCTAAGTACTATACTTTTTAACATAACATCAGGTGTCAGCTCATGATGTTTGTTTGATAACTTTAAATAAATTAAGCGATATTTAGTATCATGCACGTTAATAATTAATATAATTTTATTTAAACAAGAATTCATTAAAATAGTCTAGAAATACATCTTATAAAAGAAAGATAAAGTTAAATTAAAAATCTATTTGAATACACCTCGTATTTTTCTTTTGGAATACTGCCTAGTAATTCTAGTTAAAGCTCCGTTAGTAAAAAATTATCTCAAGCGTCAGAAATTCTAGAAAATTGTTGCAAGGCACATGAGATCACGCCTCAATAACAAACAAGGCTACAGTTTGTTTCATACAAAGTATAAAGTTATGTATACGAGAAATTATTGGGCGTGATACTATTTAAAGCTTAAGAAATAATTAACTGGGTTACAATCCAACTAGTGTTCTCTTGGCGTTATACAGACGGGGCATATTACGAGCGTGTCCGTGAGAAAAATGATCAAGCGGTGGGATAGTCACTGGATAGCTATGCATAAGTTTTTTAGTTTTTAATCAGCAGTAAAGATATAAAGAAGTGTTAGTTCGAAAGTGCCGTGTGTTTTCTCTAATTTTTAGATAATTTAATCTGTCCTCATTGAGTTTGTACCGTAATTCATCCAGCGTAGTTGCTGAATTGAAATGGCCATATATTGGCGATATTTGTATCAATAAGAACAAGGCAGTAAAATCCATCGTCAATATCCATCTGTTGGGTCTTTAGATTTATCAAGTAATAAAATGGACGACTTCCGCTTCTAACAACTGAACGCAAACCATCACACCTCTAAGTGAAAATTCGATTATTTCACCTTTAAAAACCTGGGTGTTGGGTGATCTTACCGTATGTACAATTCATTACTGCAAATATTTAAGTTTGAGTAACAGCGAATATTAACAAGGGACGTTGGTTTCCGATTTGTTTTAGTAGAAAGTCAAAGGAATGTTAGAGCAGCTGCTATAATTCTTTTGAAACCGAAACAGATGAGTTTTCTTTTGAATTAATTGTCGAACGTTTTAATGAACCTTTTTGTTGTAAATTATAAAATTAAGTCTATCAATTATAAACGTATAGTAGTTTAATTAGTAATTTGTAACAAATGATTTGATTTTATGTAAGCTAACATACGGGGTATCCTTATACGCTTGATTTCTTTTGACTGTATATATATATATATATATATATATATATATATATATATATATATAT
>JAHWXV010613040.1:0-14144 GCA_024586415.1 Phrixothrix hirtus | reverse complement strand
GTGTGTGTGTGTGTGTGTGTGTGTGTGTGTGTGTGTGTGTGTGAGTGTGTGTGTGTGTGAGAGTGTGTGGAAGATCGCGGTTCTACTGCCCCGATATCAATATATTAAATTTATAACTTTGTTTATTCATTTGCCCAATTTAATTTGGTTTATTTTGCCACGCGTTGGTATATCAAATATATGTGGAAGATCGCCTTTCGATTGGGTGGAGTCCAATATATTCAATATTAATAAAATATTTGCTTGCGTTTGTTCAACTTTGGGGTGATAAATATGTTAAATTTAGTTTGTTGGTGCTTACTAAGTTGCCTACCTTATTCCTAGTCCTTTGATGCAACTTACAACAAACAGTCATGCAACACACCATACACCTTATTATGTGTATGAGTTGTCACGTCATAAAATGCTAAAATAAATTTACACATAAATCAGATTGCCAATCCAAAACAATCACCAAATGTACAAATTTCTGAAATAAAATAATTTCCTACAATATGATTACACCAATAATCCAAATTGAAAAATAGTTAAATGAAAATTTATTAAAATTAACTTTTAAAATTATAATAAACAAACATTTAAAATGTACATAAAATAAAATTAAAATTATGATTTTTGGGATTCTTTAGTAAAAATCAGTTCTTTAGTATTTTGAATAAAACAAGAAGCTAGAATTATGTATGGAATTTCAACAAAAATTGAAATATGCTTGCAATACTATAAACTAATTTTTTATAAATATACACACTTTGAATTAAATAATCTTTTATGAATTTTAAATGTACAAAATAAAATAGGTATGATCGACCTTGTATATCCGCAAGTCCATCTACTTGTCTTGTCTGTTGCTTCGGCAGATGGAATTCTCGAAATGAACCTTCCCTTTTATAGTTGCCTATTTCGATGTAGTTCAGATCACGTTACTTCACTACTTATTAAAATTGTTTCTAAAACTGTATTTATTTTATGTTTTTACCACTAGCTGTGCAGAAATTGCTTTTAATTAAAGTGTTGATCATTAACTTCATCGATAAAATTGAATTGATATCTCTGTATCCTTTAATTAAATTATTATTCATATTCACCACCCAACAGGATGTCAGGCATTAACCGCAAGTATTTAATTTTATACTTTATTTATTTTTAATTAATATAACTTCCTTTATTTATTAAGTGTTTTAGTTTTCATATCGCTTTCCATGTGAATTTTATCAGGAATTGATTTTATTCAATTGAATATAAATTATTGACATGAAATTAAAATAATTTCACAATTTACTTCAGGTAAATATTTTTAAATTAACTTTGTTCACTTTTCTTCACAGTCTTCTCTTTACATTTATTTCAATTGATTTAACTTTTCTTGACGTACTCTACTTTCTTTTAATTAATTGTACTGTTATTATTGTGTCGTAGACTTCTTGTATAATTAATTATTTTATTTTTATATTAGTAATTGGTTAACCTTTAATTGCCCTGATCAAAGAAACCATAAATTATTTAATCTGAGTTGTAACATGTACCTTTCAATGTTGAATGACTGCTGAATTTAGCTGGGCTTTTAATTAAATTTATGAAGGGAAAGTTGAGTCTGCATAATTTCAAACAAAGAAAATTACTTCTGTTGGACATATTTAAATAAATCAAGATTTAATTTCTGTTTTAATGGTACCATGAAGTTTCACATACCTTCATGTAGCTATATGGAAACCATCCTTTAGTATTTTAAGGGTTGAAAAAAGAAGATGGTTTGAGCCTACACTGAATTGAAAATTACAGTTTTATAAAATATTAAAAATTTTAACTAAATGACTGGAGAATAGCACCAAAGGATTTTCTATATCTTCATTATTACCAATGTGACGTTAATATTGCAGGAAAATTATTGACTTCTTGGCCGTAAACCGCACACACAGATGCACTAATTTCATTTCAACAATTGAGCCTTTTATACACACCATTTGTTTACATTGTAAAAATTATTTACATTCATTATTTATATGTTGACATACGCATCAATTAATTTAACATACTTACTGTATAAAAACGTAGTATTTAACGTTCTATATATAAATCCATTTCTTCTCGCAATTGGAAAATTTAAATTACTGAAAGATCTTTTGCTTAAAACCAATATTTTTCCAATACTATAATAATGAAGCCCTTTATTGCCCACATATGTTTCGGTTTTATTAATAATATAACAATCGTGAGGGCAGACAATTCATATAACTAGTGACAACTAGGCATTAAAGGCCTTCATTATTATATTATTAGAAATATATGGTATTTTAATTCAGAGGTATATTTATAGTCTTTCCCAAAAATTTTGTTTTTTAAAATAAAAACATTTATTAGTTTTATTAAAAATATTTTAGTTTGTTAGAATTGGCAACATGCTTCGTCGATTTTATATATCGACATCTTCAGGCACATTTCTGAAGTTAAAGGTTTTTCTTATATTATTAAAGTTGTTTCTTTTAATACAGATATTGCAAATGTAAATTAATTTAATTTTTTTTTTGATTTTAACAGTGTTGTTGGAAATTATTTTAAATAATTTATTTAACCATTGTTTACGAACTGTGATTTAATATTGAATTCTATTATTATTAATTATTTCTAATAATTTTAATATTTAAAATTTAAATCTGAGAACAGGTAATAATGTAATGAATTTGAAGTTTGTCATAAATTCAAGAGATGCAACTTTTTAGTTTAAATTCCATGTGCTGATTTTACATTGCAAAATTTTAACCTCAACTTGGGTAGCGTGTCACCCATTCTCAAAGCTAATTGCTTAAACAGTTTAACAAAGCATAGTATTCAGTACTTGCTCAAATTCATATTACAGTGAATCTTACCTGGAGCTATTCTAAAAGGTTTTGAAAGCTATATTTTCTAAATAAACCTAATCAAACAAATATTTCGATATCTAACCATGTTCGCCTTAATTTTCAGACTATACATTATTAATTTTTGTTTCAATCGTAAATGTCTATGACATGTTTATATAAATTATGTTATGCAACAAAACAAACAGTACTTAACTTGGTGGTGTGTGAAAAACTAATGAATTATTCTGTGGCGAGTAGTAATGTATGTAATATTGCAGTGTGCATTTAACATGTTGGTTGTGGTACTTCCAACAGACGAGCGAATGTTTATGGTAAGGTATTATTTTAACCAGGTTTCACAGCGATAGCGGGAGTGATTAACAAAGGCGCACTGAGTAACACAGTCGGTCGAGAAATTCCGTTGCACTAGTTCAATTTTATCGTAACGGAAGTACATTAGTGGTCGCTCAAGAACAATGACCATAAACGCGAAACAGGTGTGAGGTTTCCAACAAGTGCTTCAGTCTACAAGTCACAGTTTATGATGAGCCTTACCAAAACTGGTCATGAGCATGAAATCAGTTCGGCAGAGGTTTTAAGAAATCGGCGACCACCGCCCTAGTATTTGACAGTCCTTGACACAAGTGGATATATGCAGGTGTGTTGACGATGGTATAGGACCCTGATTTTTGTAGAAAAATATGAGCTACAAATGAAAACCATACTCATGTTGATGATCATATCAACCGGTGAGCAAGTCGTTTTCGAATATTTAGACATTCTGGTATCATTATATGGAAAGCTCTCGATTACGATATGACGTAGCGTATCCAGACGTGGGATATCGGATCTTTATTATGCTAAGGCAGCTTGAGGTACCCGCTAACAATAACCAGGAACATTATAGAGATAACACTATTGTTCCACTTCTGTGGGATTTCAACCTTCGTTCCCGAAACCTGCCACTTCAATGTCAATGAATGCAGAAAAATGAGACAAATTGCAAAACGTCCAGAGACTAAACCTGCTTTTCTACAACAATACTTCCCAGGTCGTGTAATTTACTGCAGTACGAATTTCCTGTACTCTTTCTACTCGTCGGATATCACGGTCTTAGATCTTTACATATGAGCCCTGCAGAAAGAAACTCTATTCTGACCAAACCCACCTATGACTGTTCTCAAATTACGAGAGGAGATACAGTCACTTCTAATACCGCTGCAACAACCTACTTTCGGGAATGTGTTCGAGAATCTATATTAGCGTTACGAACAATGCTTAAAACATGAGAGTGGAAATATTGAACACATGTTCTACCAACGCATTTAGGTAAGTTTTGCATGTTTTAATGACAACCTTATTTTAAGCGAACTTTTGTAATTTCAGTATTATAAACTTTTGATAATGGATTTGCTTCATAGTTATTCTGTTTCTTTGAAAATCATGCTAATTTGATGAATTTCCGTTACTACTAAAGAACTGGCGATGGTATTCAGCTTTTTGACGTTCTATCGTGGGGATATGTAATTCTTGTTACTAACAACAAGTTATAGTTTCTTTTATGAACAACGTATAACGTATTTATTGCATATAAGCGTAGTTTTACCCGAAAGGTAAGAATTTTATAAACGAATGCAGCATTTCTTGGGATTCCTATCAATGTTAAATGGTTTACTAGAATTCGTCCGTTTTGCTACAACCTGTACCTTAACGTAAGATTTCTTGCTTTATACCTATTTAGGTTTGTCTCAGATCTCTGGAAGTATATACGACACAAGTTTTGCTCACACAGAAATGAACAACCCCCTAAGCTATGTACAATGCGAAGTCATGAACGCGATAGACCCAATGTCACACTAATCCTGATGGTAGTGTATAAATTTTTGTTATTATAAACTTTATAGCTTGCTACTAAATGAACAGCGAAGTTTAGCATGTGCTGAAGTTACACGAAAATAGTGTATGGTTAGTAACCTAATGCGTTGGTAGTAGATCTGATTATTTTATTCATTTGCTGTACATATTGTTTCCTCAATAGTTTTCCTAAGAATTTTATGATGTAGGCCATTACTACTTATTAAAATAAATTGTGAAGACTATGTGAAATAATTTATTTTATTTTATTTCTATCATTATTAAGTAACGAATTGAGAAAACATGGACAAACATTTTTATTTTAGGTCATTAGGTTCTAAAAGGTACTAATTTTTTCAGAACGGGCCTTATTAGGGTTTTAAAAAGTTAACGGTGCGAAAGTACTACGCGGATTAGGCAACCCAAAACGCAATAATCAAATATTATTTATTTTTAGCAGTTGTGGTTAAAATTAAAAAATAAAAGAAGTTGTAGGGGCAGTAGAAGAGTTTGCATTTTTAAACAATCTCATTAATTAATTACGGAAGTGTAATTTTGATCAAGCTTCTGTAATCAATTAAAAAATGTGAAAACAAAAATCGTTTAAAAATAGATATTGCTGCAGTGTGCTTATAGATTCTTTTAAAAATGCTAAATAGAATTGCTAAAAGTTTACAATATTTGATTATTGCGTTTTAGGTTGTTTAATCCTTATCCCTTATATGGATTTATATTCTATTTCCTTATTACTTGTGTACTTCAGTAACACCTATACCCAATCTATCTTAACTAATTTAATTAATATAACATCTAATTATCCATATAGATATAAGTTTAATATTAAATTTGAAGCAAGTAATTCAAAACATTTTATGCAAACAATAGTAAACTAATTAAATGAAGAAGCCTCCTTTTTAGATAAAATGTTAGGCAGATAACCATCCTACAATATAAGTTACAAAATTATTGAAATGTATAACACAATTTCATATAGGTTTGTGGGCGTTCCATCAAATCTACTTCAGATGGTACATAAATTCTGAAAATTTGACTGACTTCCACAAACCTGTTGATTGAACTTATACCAAGTAATATCAGAAAACACCATTAGTGTAGTATTCGGCTAAGTTACGTCCAAATCGATGCACGTGCTTTTATATTTGAGCTGTTTTAGTTACGCCATGTGTTCGCGCTTCTAAGATTTTTAAAACGACTGATACTATATAGCAAAGAATTTGCACAAAATTGTGCCTTAATCCGCAAAATAGCAAAACCCAATTAAATTCTAAATCAGGATTTTGGTGAGAAACTGTAAAGCAAACAGAACAACATCCTAATTGATTGTTGTCGTGCATAATTCAATAAATCATCGGAACTATTGCATGAATCATTTCTCAATAACAGAAGATAAACTACTCAGAATATTTGTACTCACCTTGCACTCTCATGTAAATTGCAGGGAATTTTTTTCTATATTTCTTGAAACAATTACTGAATCTGTCGGCTTCGGTTGTACACTGAGATTTGAAATAAAGTTAAAGACGATTTTATCTGGAACCATGATTGTACAATTATGACTCAGAAATGAAGTAGCAACCTTCGCAATGACAGATATCAATCCAATGTGATAAAAAGAATAAGACAAGTTCGCCCCAACATCAAGTCTGCCCTGTTTATATTTTTCAACATTCAAATGTTCTGAAAAGGCACAAATAATCTAAGACGTGACAAAAAGAATCCGGACATTACACCAGGACAATATAGTAATTATCTTCAACCCGCTTACTCTGCACAACCAATCTCCTGAGACGTTTAGTTCTTTCCTACGGTAACACACCCGCCGAAAGGGCGATGTTTTGACTTCATTAAATATAATTAAATGCAATCAGAGCAGGTGCAAGTTATACTAACGCTAGCAGCTTTTCAAAGATGTTCAGAATCATACTGTCATATTTGGTTCCTCGGTGTTCGACGACCCTTTATGCGCTCTGTAAGAAAATCCAAAATACCTACAATAAAACTTTATTAAAATTTTACAACCTTAGATCATTATATAAATTTGTTTCCATTTTAAACTTTCATTGGGCTGAAATCATCATAATGTCCTTCTCTTTTAGCTATTAAGTCGGTAAATTTAGATATAATGCATTTTATATTTATTATTCAAATTTATAATTTAAATTAAATTAAGGAATTATTAATTATAAAGGAATGTGATGAATTTTGTACGTTTTAATGTAGATAAATAATTCTACGGTGACTTACAATTTGAACATGAAGGTTGAGTATAAAAGTGCATTATGATTTTATTGCTTATTCATTACGTTTTATATGTATCTTATATTATTTCAGAAACTCCTGAACAAATAATTATATGGTATGTTTTTTGAAAACGACAAGGGATTTTTTACATGGAATATTTCCTTTTGATTTACAACTACGCTTCCGTTGATAGTTAAAGTTTGTCGCACTCTTTCAATGTCACCCTGTGTATTTTAATTAATATTAATATTAACTTTAAGGGAAACAATTCCGTAGCATCATCAACAGATTTCATATAAATTTTATTGAGAACAAGCTATTTACAAGAAAAATAAGAACAAAATCGAGACAGTAATATTTCGCAAAATTGTCTTTAATGATTGATTTTATAGATACAATAAATTCGACGCCTTTATTTAATGAAACCGAATTCTTAATGTGCATATTCTCAAACACTCATGAGACGATAATCAGTCAATACACGAATAAAGTTCAATATTTAGAAATTCGTCAATGATAAACCTAAATAAGGAAACCGTTTCTATCTATATAAAGAGATTTTATGCGAAATAATATTGGCTGTTATCGGTTTTCTCCAGTTAGTTATACAAATACTAAATATCAGACTAAGATGTTTACAGTAGCATCATGATTAGAACCCACGATAGGGGTATTGTTATATAAAACTGAATACCGTAGAATGAATCAAAATATCACGTAATCTTAGATTTTAGAATAAACACATTAGTTCCAGTACACTGTCTTAATGTATGTAAATTGTAATGTAATTCTTGATGACGTTAATAAAAATTCATCACAGAGCGAAATTAAACAATTGACAAGTGTAATTAAAATAATATTTACAATTATAATTTTAATGAAAACTACACAAAAGTTAATTATGTATTGTCAATAACACTATACCCTGTTTTTAAAAAGCGTAATGATTTATCATATCACAGCTAAATTACCGTGGTTCGTCTTGATTTTTTTAAATATATTACAAAAGCTATTATAAAACTTGTTAAAATTTTCTTAAACGTGCGTTATAGTTACTCTATAATAAAATTCTTATATATTCTCCACTGCATTTTAAACACTGAGTCCCTTAGACTAATTCTTATTTAATAAAATTTGTACTTTATACTTTTGTTTACATTCAAAGTATTTATTTAAATCAGTTTTATTAAGTACTAACGGTAGCCTAGTGCACACCTATGAGTAATAAGTGGCCTTCCGATAAAGATGTTGTATATTTAATAAAGAGCTGACGCCGACCATATTTGTGAAGCTGTTACATTAATAAGTCTTATGTAGGAAAACCTACTTCGTTCCACAATACATAGAAATTGCTAAAATTTGTTACTAAAATGGGCGCTTCCTTAACCATTCAGTTCTTTACATGAAACTTATGGTACGCATTATTGTTCTACCGAGAGAACAATTCGACTTTTAATTATAAAACATGAGGTAACCTGTACTACACAATCGAATGCCGTCACTCATCGGGGTGTATACTCGCACAAGGATCCACCCCAATCAGATTCACGCTGAGAACAACGTAGTGAATTTTCCATCTAGACTTGAAACTTCGCCATTGTAAAGTTCTTTCAGCTCAAGAATTAAAGCCTAACGAACAAGGAGTTTCGTATATTTACTAACTGGCTCTAGGGAAATCTTAAGTTAACCTTGTTTAATCAAAAAATCATTTTATGCGACCTGTCCCATTTTTGGATAGTTTTTTATTAACAAATAGAATTTTCAAATTTGGAGCGATGGGAACTCAATAAAATGCAAAACGCTCATTTAGTGTGGATTTTGGCCCAAATCAATCATGGTTCCTTATTTTTTCCAAGACAAACGTGGAAGGCTGTAACTGAAATAGCTCAATAACTGACTATTTATTATCACTGTTGTAAAGTATTAACTTCACATGTGTATAGTTTTAACAAGATGGTGCTATATGCGCCACTGCATATAAAACAATAAACCTGTTATACTAGAAATTTTGAAAGTTTCATCACTTCGCGCGGTAGTGATGCTAACTGAACGCTAAAATCGTTTAACTTAAGGCACTTCTATTACGCTTTAAGGGGATATTTTTTAGTTCAGTTAACCTCAAACAATCAATGACCTAAAGAGAACAGTACGCGCATCATAATAGTCGGATGTCTCGGCTACGTATCATCATCATCAAAGCAGTGGTGACCATATACTTACCGATTATTTCCACTCATACTGCTAAAGCCAATAACTTGTCCTTAATAAGAAATAAATAAAATACATCGTCCGCAAAGTTGTTTTTTAAATGCAAAGATAGTACACTCTAATTGGTGTAGCCTCTATCATTAAGATTTAAAGTAAATCTGTCGTATTGTGTAAAATCTACGTGTTCCCCAATTATAATATAAATGGAGCTAATTAAAAATATTTTGTGACGTTCTCTAAAATTCTGTGTAAAATTAGATTCCTTTACTATGAAAGAAATATTTAACTAAACCATCAAATAATGATTTATTACTATATTTGCATTACACAGTTAAAACTTCTTTTGCATTCCACCAGGTCCATCGTTGTTGTACGCACGATACACATTTACAGCAGGTTAAATAAATTTTGCCATTAAGGGTGCAAATAAATAATCTAATTCCTCTCTTAGTTTTTTAAAATAATATTTCAATAATCTAATTTATATTTCCATATACAGTGCTTTCGTAAAGTAACGCATAAATTCGATAAAAATTCTCTAATTTATTTTTTGAAAAATCGCTTGGACATGTCAAACGATTAAAATAATTTGCCATTTTTTGTATATTTTTTGAAGATTTTCGGTCATTTTTCAAAAAATTATGACTTCATCGATATTTGTTTTAAATAGAAACCCCCATTCTTTATTACGGCATACTAAACAGGGTATTTGTTTACGTACAAGGTTAAAATTGATCCAGGCCACATAAGAAAATTTTTGACAAAAATTACATTGCAATTGAAAAATCATAGAATTTATTGCCAATGCGAAATTATAAAAGTAACTACATTAAGTGTTCAAACTGTGCGGCTTGTTTGTTATCATAAAAACCAAATAATTTTGTTGACGTCTCTCAGTGATAATAATTTGGCATTTTGATTCGTCGGATAGTTTTCCTTAGTTTTCATTAAACTTATGTAGCTAGTGTCTTTGCAGTGTTTGGTAAGTGTTCACGCCGTAGCAAATTTGAAATCTTACTAAACTTTACAAAAAAAGTGATAATATGAAATTTTCTACAAAACAAATGTTGAGACGCTTGTGCCTCTTTGACATTAGTGAACATTAAAAGTTGTATATCCATAAGCTGAATTTCTTATTATTTAATTTAATTATTAATCTAAACGTTAACTCATCCTTCAGGATGTCTTGGGACCTCTCCCGCTGATGCAGCAACGCTGTGGTGTAAAGGACCGTTGTTGGATAAGGATAAGAAATGGTCAAATTAGGCATAATTGCTCTGACGTATAATGTTTTTTCAGGACAAAATCGATTGGTAATTGTTGCACATAATGCAAGATGCAAGATAGCAGCGCTTGTGGGCACAGAAATAATGAATGAACGTTAAATCCCGTGTAGTATCAACGGTGTGAATACTAAAACTGTTAAAGTACGACCATGTTCTTGCGCTATCAAAATGCGCATCGAGGATGAAGAACTGGTTTGAATTTATATACAAGGTGGCTACCAGGAATCGAATTGAGTTATTTACAACACATTAAGAAATAATATGTTTTCTTTTCACAACTCAACTAAGGATAAATAAGTTAGCATATTGTATACTTAATTTGACTTTGATAAACTAATGAATTGAAACAAATGTTAATTGTTGTCGTAGGTTCAGCATGGTGCAAACATCAAGTATTTACTTTATTATGACATTTTTAATAATGGTCAAGTTAAGCGAACGTGAAAGAATTGAAATTCATTGCATGCTCGGTTTTGGAGACAGGGTGCGCACCCAAAAAGAAGTAGTTCAATTATTCAATGAAGTTTATCCTTATCCATTAGTCAAAGCAGAGTGAGTAGGATTGAATTTAAATTCAGAGAATTTCGATACATTAGTGATCTTGCTAAATCTGGTCAGCCGTCAGTGAAAGAAGAAGATCAGCTTAAGGTTTTGTTACTAGTAGAGGATAATTACCAAACCATGCTTTCGGAAATTGCTTCTACTTTCAATTTGGTACCATCCACTGTCCACAAGCTATTGAAAAAAGAAAAGTACCGTGCGTATAAGGTATGCCTGGTCTAGGAGCTCTCTGATGATGACTTTGATCTTAGAAATCAGTTTGCGAACAAATGCAGCAATTATGTTACAATGATGATAACTTTGTAAAGAATATCATTTTTCTGATGAAGCTACCTTCCCTTTAAATGGTAAGGTAAATAAACAAAATTGTCGTTATTGGGCTATAGCAAATCCTCAGTGGATGATGGAGAGTCACACTCAAAGACTTGAAAAAGTGAATGTGTGGTACGGTATCGTTGACGGGAGAATTCTAGAGCCTTATTTTTTCTACGAAAATTTAATAAGTGATATTTATTTAGGTTCAATATTTACTATCTATTAGTCGAATTTGTTTCGTTTAAATTATTGAATCAGGTTTTCTTTATGTTTAATAAAAAAATATTTTATTTTATGGCTAACGTTTCGGGATGTAATTTACCCCTT
Source organism: Phrixothrix hirtus (assembly GCA_024586415.1). Classification (NCBI taxonomy): domain Eukaryota; kingdom Metazoa; phylum Arthropoda; class Insecta; order Coleoptera; family Phengodidae; genus Phrixothrix; species Phrixothrix hirtus. The sequence goes on along the minus strand of JAHWXV010613040.1, from coordinate 2,494 downwards.
CATCAGAGCCTAAGATATACAATTTTAACTAATATAAATAAAATAAGGTTATGTTAAATAACTTACTAAAGAAAAAATGATATAACAGAAACGAATTAGTACAATTTTAAAAATGACATAAAAATATTTTGTTTTATGAAAACATTGAAATGATGTTACTATATAATTTTTATTTACTAAATAGGTGGTTGCATTATCATCGAATCTCAAATAAAGAATGAAAATTAAGTTTTAAATTTAATAAACTTGAAAAAATCATTATAAAAGACGCCAACAAGGTCAGACTGAGTCTTGTTATTTATACAATCACTAGAATTTTCAATAGCAAGTGTTTCCAGAAATATTCTTTTTGTAAAATTAGATTCTTTATAAATAATTTCAACTAAATCAAGATTGCACTCGTTTTTGGTGGTGTATATATGTTTTATTAATGCACAACCTTGTGGTTTTTTATAAAAATCAGACCTATATTGAATCAGGCGCTATTTAAGTCTCTGTTTCGTCTGACTTAAGTAGTGACGACAACAAGTATTACATGTTATGCGGTAAACAACATTGCTACTTAATAATTTTGGAGAAGTATCTTCAATATTACTAAAAATTCTTTTTAAGGGAACATACTAGTAAAAGAAATTTTGATAGGAAAATGCCGAAGTAAAATAATAATAAAATTTCTTTTACTAGTATGTTTCCCTTAAAAAGAATTTTTAGTAATTTTAAAGATACTACTCCAAAATTATTAAGTAGCAATGTTGTTTACCGCATAACCTGTAATACTTGTTGTCGTCACTATTTGGATAACACGAAACAGAGACCTAAAGAGCGCCTGATTCAACATAGATCGGATTTTTATAAAAAACCACAAGGTGGTGCATTAGAAAAACATATATACACCACCAAACATGAGTGAAATCTTGATTTAGTTGAAATGATTTATAAAGAATCTAATTTTACAAAAAGAATATTTCTGGAAACACTTGCTAATAAAAATTCTAGTGAATGTATAAATAACAAGACTGAGTCTAACCTTGTTAGCGTCTTTTATAATGATTTTTTCAAGTTTATTAAGTTTAAAACTTAATTTTCATTTTTTATTTTAGATTCCATGATAATGCAACCACCTATTTAGTAATTAAAAATTATATAGTAACATCATTTCAATGTTTTCATAAAACAAAATATTTTTATGTCATTTTTAAAATTATACTTATTCGATTCTGTTATATTACTTTTTCTTTAGTAAGTTATTTAACATAATCTTATTGTATTTATATTAGTTAAAATTGTATATTTTAGGCTCTGATGAAGGGGTAAATTACATCCCGAAACGTTAGCCATAAAATAAAATATTCTTTATTAAACTATAAAAAACCTGATCCAATAATTTAAATGAAACAAATTCTATTGATAGGTAGTAAATATTTTACCTAAATATAAATCTATATATAAGATTTTTTATGAATTACTGCATAAAACAGAATTTGGGTTATAATGTATTTTACCCAGACAGGAAAGACGTCAAAAATTTTTTATTTAAAGGCTGAAGTTTCGGGATCAGTGTTTATACCTTCATCTGACCATTAAATAAACAGATTTTAAAATGTAACTAAAAATTAAAAATAATTATGCAGTAATTGATAAAAAATCTTATTTATAAGTATTTTCAAGAAGAGATATTTAATTATATATATATATATATATAAATTTAACCGGTGCGATATATTTAGATTTTGTTTGGGACAACGTCGCCCCGCACTAAAGCTTTGTGCCCAAATCCAGCCGAAGGGAATCTTGTCAGGAATAACTTCTACTTAGATGAGGTTTTACTAAATCGTTGGACAGGAAGAGGGGTTCCGATTGAATGGCCAGCGAGATCGCCATATTTGACAATCCTAGACTAAATTTTAAGGGGAAATTTAAAAACTAAGATATAGCGCAAGCGGCCAGTGAATTTAGAAAATTTTAAGTGCAGACTTCGTACAAAGAGGGATTGCTAATTGCCATGGTTCCTGTTAGGTCGTCGATGGTGCACAGTTTGAACACTTAATGTAGTTACTTTTTGTAATTTAGCTTTGTCAATCAATTTTATGAATTTTAAATTTCAATGACATTTTCTTCGAAAACTTTCTTATGGCACCAACATCAATTTTAAGCTTGTTTTACGCAAACAAATACGTTATTTAATATTCCGTAATAAAAAATGGGGGTTGCTGTTTCAAAAATATCAATGACGTCATAATTTTTTGAAAAATGGCCGAAAATCTTAAAAAATATACAAAGCTATTTTATTTGTTTGACATGTCCGAGCGATTATTCATCAAAAATTAGACAGTTTTTATCGAATTTATGCATTACTTTACGAAAGCACAGTATATGTGTGTGTGTGTGTGTGTGAGTGTGTGTGTGTGCGTGTGCGTGTGCGTGTGCGTGTGCGTGTGCGTGTGCGTGTGCGTGTGCGTGTGCGTGTGCGTGTGCGTGTGCGTGTGCGTGTGCG
>JAHWXV010613016.1:0-14487 GCA_024586415.1 Phrixothrix hirtus | reverse complement strand
ACATGATTCTGCATCAATATTTACATGCGTGTCTATTATACAAAGCACGAATTGGCAAATGTGATTTTAATGAATGGAGAAATAGGAACGAATATTCGTAGGTACTTGGCGTTTACATTGAGAGCACTTCTCAAATCGCTGACAACCCTGGTGGAAAATCATTTTAAGTGCGATGCAAAGCCTGCGAGGTTCTGAAATTGCTTACCCTAGCTTTGAAGGACGCGGACGCGATAGACCGCAGAGGATAGAAGATGTTGAAAATTATCTCATAAAAATAGTAGAAAAAAATCCTGATGTATTTATTATTTTCATAGCTATGACGTAAAAAACATTTATTCAAGGTAAAATTTCATTATAAATTCATTTTTCTATAATCAATTATTCAATTAATTTATATCACAATAGATAAATTGAAATACATAATTTTAAAAATAATACCTTCAAGTTATTACTACAAGAACATTTTTACACAATTGATTTCATTCATTCATAGTCAAACAAACCGATTAATACAGGAATGTGATTTGTAATCAATTTTTACGTGAAAACAAACATTTTTTGGATTAGATTACAATTTTTTACAGATTTGTGATCACTAAAGGCCCGTGTATATGTGTGTTAAATAATACTCATTGTACCCCGGTCCCACTATATATTTGTTACATACGAAGACATAAATCAATAGATATATATATATATATATATATATATATATCTTTATTCTCTAAATTTACACCACAATACTTTAATCTACTTTCCGTTTATGCATATAACCGATTTACTAGCTCTTTGGTAAAGATTTTTTAGCTATAACGTTTCTTGGAACACGTTCATTTGGATGCTGTTACATCCAAAAATCAGACATCCAGTCTTCGAGTTATTCCTGCTCAGGAACTTAAAACACTGGCTATCCTTTATGGAATCTCTAGCTGTTGCACAAAATGGACATGCCGAAATTCTTCTTTTGTATTCTCTTGTATTTTGTAGTTGTGTATTCAAACCACTGTAGAACAATAACAAGTAAACTTAATCGTTTACTACTTCTCTATATAATATTGGTCTTCTCTGTCATAGGCATGTCACATGCCTGACATTACAACAAGGGAAACTTAGGATAGGGAAATTTTATAAGCTACCAAGCTAACTGCAATGAAGTAGGTCATGGATTGACGATAATAGAACGTTTGAGTAAGTCGAAGTCAAAAAGTAAAAGTGCCATTGAATTCTGTTAGAGCTGCCAAAATTAATGACGCACCCTGTATATAGACGATACCTATTTTTACTTGAAGAATGAGAATTTTTCAAGAAGCTGTATAGCTCTGGAAGCTAAATAATCTAATATTAAAGGTGTCAGGATAATGGGCACAATTCGGTAAAATAATAGGTAGTTTTTTTGTCTCCTATATAGAAATAATTCGTTATAATCATTAACATGTTATTTAATAATACTTAATGTCCAAGAAGGGACCTAAAGCAATATTTGGGGTATATGAACGGAGGACCCTCAATTAGACTTTAGGATAGCTTTTAAAATCTTGTCAGTCAGTTAAATTGAATTGAAATTTAGTTAAATTTGTCAAATACATATAAGCGAGGAAATCTTATTGGTCCCCCTCATATATTGAGTAAGTTGTGACTTGTTAAATTAATTTGAGGCATGTACTTCAATAAGACCATTAGTGAAATCAACAAATTTATAAAATTTAACTGGACGGCATTGATATAAGAACAAACATACGGTAAACATACATCGGTAAATAATCAAATCTTAAAATAAAGGCCGGATCTTAACGATAAGACCCGAGAAATTAGCATACTCAAATGAGTAAATGAGTTCACTCGGTGGATGTCAGGAATCCCTTGGTCTGGCCATTACCGCCTAATGGCATATAAGGTAAAATATAGGTGACGGTCGATTTGAGGTCAAATATAATCATTAAATTAGTTCAATTAATACAAACTTCTAAACAAATGTACAAAGCACATAGATTAAATACAAAATGTCCCGTTTGAAAATAACTTAATGTAACAGGTGCTTCTAAGGTATTACTGACTGCAATCTAAATAATAGTCAACATCGAATGCGGTTTAGACCTCGTAAATGAAGTTAAAGATCAAGAAAGAATCCGATGACACGGAATAAAATTCAGCACTTACTTAAATAAGGTAAAGTCGCTTTTGTTCATACTTTCCCAATTGATTTGGCAAGATGTACTCAAAGGTACAAGACCAAGTTGGTGGTAATTACTTCCTGGATTATTCATTAAAAATCGTGTAAAAGTGAATTCACACTTCTCTAGGTGTGGACTCTTCATTTTACAACATCTACAAGAGGAAATGAAAGTACACGCACAAAATATACGGGAATCATTCAAAATACTTCATTCTTTCATTTACCACTTTTCACCGTACCACATTCTTCTGATTGTAACAATTGTTATTTATATGAGAAAATAAAATTATTTTGTTTACTCAGTAGGGTAATATAAAGACACATGAAATTTTTCAAGGAGCAGGTCCTGAAAATAGTCGTTTCACAAAAAAGGTAACTGTACAACATTTATTAAATAAATATTCTTTACAATTAAATAAATCTCGTCACTGCTGCACATAACTTATTCTAAAAATCAAATAATAAAATACGTTCTTTCCGAACAAACTTTAGCTAAAGTTAAACAATGTACAGGTAAAAAAAAATTATAACAATAACTAAAAAATTAGATTAAATGGTAGAGCGATAATACAGAACTAAGGGTTATTTACTCCGTTAGAAAAGTTCAAAATTGGACAAAAAAATTAATATTAATTGATATTAAATCCTATGCAACCTGAAATAAATGTATTTAGGTTCTATCAAAAACTTATCAGCTGCGTTGATAGATTACTAAACAGAAACTATCAAAATTGTTACTTCAAGATTTCAGCAACTGAAGCAATATAACAAAATTGCAATTTACTAATTTCTAAAGTGAAATTAATTTCTGCTATGCTTACACCAGTGTAGTTTTAATGTTATTTCAAAGTTGGCAACAAATCAACATACATAGTTTGATGTCTTCTAATCATAAAGGTCATCAAACTACCTAGTGGAAAAACTTCAAGGTCACATCCGGTACCCCAAAATAAAGACATATAATTAATCTTCGCAAACAAAAAAGCTCTTCCTTTAGAGCTTCATGTATAAAAAAATTTCGATTTCCAAGAATTAGATTACATCACTGGAATTAAAACAACCCTAACACAGAGACCTTATTTCTTCCACAATAGTTATTTAAACATAATTTAAATTCACAGTGAAACTATCACTGTTGGGAACGCGCGATTCGTTCCGCAAGTTGCAACCTAAAATTGTCTTCCGGAAATATCTCGCATTGAATTGCGCAAGGACGCGCATAGAGTACAAAAACTTGATGGTTATCCAGAAATTCACAACAACAATTAGAGCGACCCAATATGCCCTCCTTAATAATTACAGATAAATAAATAGACCTTCAACTAAAATGACATATAATCATAATTCAACTTTTCTGCCACCTCAACATATACCTTGCTAGATCTTAAACTGTTATATACATAGACGAAGCAAATAAATATTAAAGCATTCTTATACAAAAAAGAAAATAGAACCTTGCATAATCTAAACATATACCGCAAGGTACAAAATAAAGGGTACGGCTGTCTAAGCCGTAACAGAATAACTTTACTTAACAATGTGACGTAAATATCAGCCTCAGTTACTTAGGATCGTTAGTAATCGACTGTGTTTTTTTTAACTAATTAAATTCCCCCCTTGGGAATATGTCGATGGCGTCAAAAATGTTCCATTTTTCTTATCGCAATTTTCTTTTAATTGTCTGTATAGTTCTTATGAAAATGTGCGATTTTGATATTGCGACAGTGGACAGCCTTGTGGTTATTAATAGATGGAAGTACGTGACGTTCCTTTGAAAACAGAAGCAACTCTATAATTTAATTTTAGACGCTGAAAGATGCAATTTTGTGTTACATTTGCTTTACCTTTTTAGATATAATTTGATAAAACTATGATTTCTTTTAATGCATTCTTAGTACATCTTTGAATAAAATTTGAATGACATTCATTTTAATAATCGGTTTTCAGTCTAACTTGCGACATACTTCTTACTAAGGAAACATTCAATAAGAAATTACCTTAAGATAACAAAATAAACGGAATCCTCATTATACATTAGTGTTACTATAACTACAATCAAATGAAATTATTAAACAAATAACAGACCTAAGCGTATACAATTAAATTACTCCAAATGGATATTTTAATGTAATTGATCTCCCCTGGCTCACACACAGACAATAGTTTTATAGTTTTCGCGAGATCATTGACAGGCAATAATAAAAATTTGTTTAACATTCGAGAGTTCTCGCCGTGCTTTGTTGCCGTGGGGAATTTGAATGCCTCCATTCACTAATTTAGGCTTTTAATTCGTAATTAAAATCCCGGATCCATGTTTCATCAAAAGTTAGAATTGATGATCGAGGAGATTTTTTATGCAATTTTAAGTCGTACGGTTTTCTGCTCATCTTATCAGGGGAATTACATTACGTCGCGATTTGTTTGGTATATACCTTACAAAGAGATGATACATTAGATGAAATATGAAATACTGGTTCTACTGTTATTACGACTGATGAAGAAGGCCGTAGATTGATAGTACACAGATTTCATTGCAAACTGAAATGTCTATCATATCAATTTGTCGTATTTTGGCTAACGAAGAGTTAACTGTTTATTCTAAATGTGAAATGAGTTGAGTCGTATATCAATGGAAGAGCGGGGAGGGGGGGTTGTTATAATAATGTGGTAAAACATTTGGCGTTATTGGGCCTTTGTGAGACAATTGCTATTAAAGTTGTAAGGCCAACCACAATTTCGGTGACTACAGTGACGGTGTATTAGAAAATACGAAAGTAGTGTAAACAAGCCACCTGATTCTCTGTATTACAATTATGCGTGTGACTGCTGAGGGTTCAATTCGTTGCAGTGGTGCATATTTTTAGTTATTATAAATTTTAATTAACTTTTGTTTCTTTGAAGTTATAATATTACCAACTATGTAATAATGTTATTACTTGATAATGAATAACATTATTTTTTTAAATTTTAAATATTTACTATACACATCCGGTCGATTCAAGCGAAACATTTTACCGCATTACTATAACCAAACCCCTCTTCGGCTGAAATACGGCTAGATTCATTTCGAATTTTGAATGCTGAGCTATCTCTTTATTAGTTGAAATTCGGTAAATTGATATAATAGACATTTTGGATTGCTATGAAATTTGACAGGTCATCTTCTATGCTCTCACGACCATGTTTAAATTCCGTCGCCCACTTATGCACAGTGGTAAATGATGGAGCAGAGTCTCCTAAAGTATCCTGCATATCTTTATGAATTTCTGCTGCCTTCCAACCTTCTTTTACAAAATATTTGATAACATCGCGTGTTTCAGTTTTATTCATTTTTCAACACTTGCACAACTAGCTTTATTCAAAGAGATTCCAAATTAATACTACTTGACATAACAATATCACATTTGACATTTGTGCGCATGACAGTTGATGTCAACTATTGCGCATATTTTATTCAAACTAATGCTGCCACCTCTGCTTCATTTCGCGTAGTTTTCAAAGCATCCTCGTAATACACTATAAGTTTTTAAGAAACAATTGGTAATACATCTACAGCGTGTTTCAAAAAACATATGCCAACGTTTAAGTGAAAATTCCTCACCTAAAAATAGACCAAAAAGTTCTTATAAACATGGATTGCAATCTGTTTTGTTTTCAAGACACAGGGTGTCAAAGTTTCAAAATAAAATTGATTATTTTTCAATAATTCTCCCAAGTGAATCTGAAAATTATTTAATTTGGTATGAAGATTGATTAAATAGCGTTTCATCGTTATTAATTTATTTTTTAAAATATCTTAACCTGTATCGTAAATATGGGGAGGTGGTAGTGTTGCATTACATCGCTTATCTTTTAAGTCCAGGAATTTGGAAAATTTAAACTAAAAATCAAAATGTTTAACTCTTGATATGTAAATATGGTACCCTTATTTAGAACTAACATTGTGCACCGTTTTCGAGATAAATACACCTAAAGATAAGATAAGAAAGTGTAGGACAGATTTTATAAAATGATAAAAATCGGGATTATCGACTTTATGAAATTGATACCCTATTGCTCAGACAAATAAAAAATTTTAATTAAAAATTTTTCAAATATTAATAGTTTTGGAGATAAAAAATCACAAATTTTTCAAACGTGGTTACTGTATCTGCAAAACTATTAATTTTATAAATTTTGTTAAGTAACATTTTCTATTTATTTGGAGAGTAATTTAGGAGAGGGGACAGAAATTGGTATTTTGTGATAGTAAATTTCTCGTAACATTAGAAATGATGCAAAAGGGGTTTAAGAAATTGTAATAAACATGTTTTGTTGTCTTTTTTATTTGTAATTATTTATTACTCATTAAATATTTAATTTTTTAAAGTATAATCGATGTCGACTGGTTACATCTACATCTCTTATCGTTCTCCTCTATTCTTATTCTAACTTAGTCTATTTTAGGTCAGGTGTCGATGGCTTTCATATTGCTAAGTCAACATTGTGTTTTTATCTTGTATATACAGCATATGTGTATATAGTCTGTTTAATTATTAGCATCAACTCTATATTCCATCACACCTTCCCCCTTCGGGAAAAGTATTTTTTTTCGTTAAATCAAAATAGAAAAAATATTTTTCTCCTTCGCACTTCTTACTTGCTACAAACTTTTTCTATTATTTTCTCTTACAAAAGTGTTTCCCTTTCTGCAAACTTTACAACCTAAAAATATAAAAATGCTATATTTGACATGCTAAAAAAATCCTACTTGACACATTAGTTCCCATTTCTGTATAAACTTATGGTAAGGTTTCATTCTGTTTTTAAAACTTCTTTTTCTGCACACCTTATAACTAAATTTTGCGATTCGTCGCGTACTACACTGTATGGTTCTTGGAATAGTTCTTCCAATTTGTTGTCCGTAGCGTTATGCACTAAAACTAAATCTCCTACCTTATAATTAGGTTCTACTACATTTTTTCGACTGTCGTAATAAGTTTTTCTCTGAAGTTTCGAATCAAGTAAATTTTGTCTAGCGTCAGCTAGTGCCTGTTGTAATCTGTATCTGAGCTCTTTGGGATAATTGCCAAAATTATAAAATGGTTCTACTGAAACTAAAATATTTGATGGCAACCTTGCTATGTTGCGGGAAACTATGTGGAATCGTATTGTGTGAAAATTTCCAAAAATTTACCCAAGCGTTCTAGTCGTTTTTGTACTGGTTAGCTTGGATCCGCAAATATGCGTCTAAATTTTTATGGGTGTTTTCTATGGATCCCAGTGTTTCGTGGTGATACGCGGTTGAATTTAATTGCTTTATGTGTAATAAATCGCACGTTTCTTTAAAAAGTTAGGATAAAATTTTGGTAGTTAGGTCGGTGGCAATTTCGGCTGGGACACCGTATCTTAAAATAAAGTTTTCTACAAAGGCTTTTCCTACTGTGGTCGACTCTTTATTTTGTAAAGGGAATGCTTCAACATATTTTGTTAGTTCGCATTGCAAAGTTAAAATGTACTTGTTTTCATCTGTTGGTAAAGGTCCCACTAGGCCAAGGAATACTTTTTGAAATGCTCTTGTAGCAGTTGTAATCCGAAGCGGCTGTGTTAGTAGCCTGGAGTATTTACATAACTCGCATTTTTGAACGAATTCTGTGACGTCCTTATGTAAAACCTGACCAAAAATGGTATTTCTTTATTGCATTAAACATACGCGAGATACCCGCATTACCTCCAGACAGTAATAGGTGAAAGTCATTTAAAATAAGTTTTTGCACCTCGCGGTGTGCGATGCTTTATGTATTTTTTATAATTGCTAATTTAATATTTGCCTTCTTTAATTCAGATGCGCATAATAATAATTGTTTAATTAATAAATGTGGAAAATCGTTTATATATTGTGTACAGATTAGTAATTCGTTAACTTTATTTTGTGTACACATTCTTAACAACATTTTCATCTGTGGCCGAAGTTCATCAGCTGAATAAATATTTCTTTCTTCTACCTGAAAGTAGATAATTTTTAACGCTGCGTTGTGAAATATCTTATTTCCGTATCTCAAAATTTGTGGTAGCTCTGAAACGCTGTTTAATATTTTGCGGAATTTCTTTGTGTTCAAAGCTTTTAATTCTGTGACATGTTTAGGTTTATTAAGTAACTGAACGAAATTTGGGTGATCACTCCTAATTCTGTCAGTTTCTTCAATATATAGGTCATTACTTTCGCTGTTCTTGGCAATTTGTTGAGCCTTGGCACGCGTCATAACGTTCATGCTTGCTTCAATCTGTTTATTCATGTCTTTTAATTCTGATGACGTTGTAATCAGTGATAAGGCATCGGCGGTTACGTTATCTCGTCCTAGAATGTGTGTTATATTAAAATCGTATTCCTCTAGAATAAGTCTAACATTACATGCTTGATAATTTGACATTTCGGTGGGATTGTAACATAATTATCGTAATTAGATCCCAGCGGCAAATTAATCCTACGATTTCCTATGTAAAATGAAAATTCATCTAATTCGTAATTTATTGTTGCAAAATGCTTTTCAAAAAATTCTGTCCCAATAATTGCTTCAGCTTGCTTTTCGAATTGCGGCAAAATGATGAAATTGTGTGAAAAGCTTACGTTTCCTATTGTTAGGTCGATGATCGCTGACCTCTAGCTCGTTAAAGAGCTAGTTATTCCCGATATTTGGATTTTGTCCTCGCAATTTATATGTTGTAAGTTTGGGCTAATTGAACTAGAACAAATTGGTGAAACCTCAGCTCCTGTATCTAAGATTAAACGAATTTCGTTGTTTCCGTATAACATCCTAACGTAATTTAATTTAGTACAATTATTTTTTAGTGTAAGAAAGATTTGGGATTTATTCCCTTAGACATCGAAAAAATTGTAACGGCGTGTCCCGAAAAAACTGAGAAGGATCTGTGTCCTGCATGACGTCTGTTTTCCTTTGTAAATTGCCTTAACTATTTCCGCTTGTCGCTGTATAAATACGACTATTGTAATTTCGGCGGTTAAAATTCGCGCTTCTGTCCCCTAAAATTTTAGTATCTATTGCCCCTAAATGCTTTTTGCTAGCCATGTGCGTTATTGCGATACATATTATTGGCGCTATAATAATTTGAATTCCCTCTGTTTGGTGGTCCAAAATAGTTTGAATTCATGTTTTTCCCACAGTAGTCTCTCGTATTATTATACTGGCGGAAATGGTGTTGGTCTCTACTACCCTGTATAAATTTTCGTATGCCGTACATTTGACTTTCGACCGGCTGTGTAATGAAGTCACGTGCGGCGACAAAGGCCTCGCTTAAGGATTTGAAGTTCCTCGCTTGGACTACGGTTCGCGTTTCGGCATCTTTCAGTCCTCGTATAAAAACATCTACTGCAATTTTTTTGTTTTCTGATTGAAAAATTTTGATAGCGGACGCATTATTCCCGGACTGTGCAATGGTTAAATCTGACGTTAACTTTTCGATACTTTCTCTGAATTTTTCAACAGTTAAATTACCCTGTTTACAATTTTATAATTTGTTTGCAAGTATGGTGGACGATTGCTTAGGAATGAAATATTTATATAGGTCATTTATAAGAACGGCCACGTCAACATATTGCGGTTGCAATCTAATTCGGTCTCTCCTAGAAATGCAAACTTTTAAAATGTTATTTATTAAAATTTGTTTCGCGGCTTCGTTTAAAGAAATTTCGTACAATTCGGTAGCTTGTGTGAGTTGAAATACAGATTCAGGGTTCTCGGACATTTTTGGCAGTAAACCTGACGCGACTTTAAAAACAAAATTTGCTGACATTGTAGCAACGCTGGCAAACTTTTTTTTGACTATTTCGTTAATTTCATTTAGACGTTCGTCTAAAATATCTGTTGACTCGACTAATTTATCCTTAATTCTATCAAAAAGGTCGGTAATTAACGTCCGTATTTAGCTGTGCATTTTTAGATAATGCACTAAAATGTTTTTTAAAATTTCTTAGCTGTAAACACTTACGATCTAAATACGCTCGGTCTTTTCTTCTTGCGATTGGATCTTTTTTCAAATTATCCCGAAATGCCCACAACGTGTAGTTGAGCTGCGTGAGCTGATCTTCCATCTGCTTCTTCCTGCAGCTTTTAGCGGATGCTGGAATTGGTGTTGCATAGACCTTTTTCAACGTTCTCGAAATTTTCTAAAAATAAAATATATAACGACGGTGCTGATTAAAATAATTACAGTTAGTAATAATATGTTGGTACGTGCCCAGTTTCTTTCTTGAGACTGTTCTGCTTGGTTGTTACCGATTACTGCGGCTTGTACCATTATTTCTTCCTGTTTAGATTCGTGACTTCCCATTTCGAATGTTTAGGCAGGGCTCCTTTAGGCAGCGGTGACTGATTTTTGATGTGTCCAAACTTTTTCTTTTAGGCAGGGTCGCCATGTAATAAACATGTTTTGTTATTTGTAATTATTTATTATTCTTTACATATTTAATTTCTTAAAGTACAATCGATATCGACTGGTTACATCTACATCTCATATCGTTCTCCTCTATTCTTATGCTAACTTATTCTATTTTGTCAGGTGTCGATGGCTTTAATATTGCTAAGTCAACAAGCAACCTATTGCATTATTAGTTGCTAAGTTTCATTGTATTTTTATCTTGTATATACAGCATGTGTATATACAGTTTGTTTAATTATTAGCATCAACTTTATATTCCATTACAAAATAAAGAATTTTCGCTTTAATAACTAAATGGTGTTTATTTTCAAAACATGCCTCGTATATAGGTAGAAATAATAAATAATTAAGGAAGAAACATACTTGATTTTTCAGGTCCAGAGCTAAATCTGTTCAATGGGGTCGTCTAGGTATACTTTTGGCCAAATTTTCAACATACTTTATAGAAAGTGACTGAAAATTTTGCAAAAACGTAATGATAATAAATTTTCTCTAAAACTATTTTTTTATAAAGCCGATCGCATTGGCCGATTGCTTAGGCCAGTAACGGATTGATAGCATTTTTCTTTTTTTTTGTTTGAGGTTTATATGCTTCTAAAATTGATTGCTTGTTTTATAAATCATTTTCTTATTGACCTCAGTTAACCCTAGTACCATGTCATGCACAATTTATGTTGATTAGATTAAAGTTCCAGGTTTTTGAATATTGAAGTAATATCAAATATGAATTTTTATTGGGTGCTCAGTAGGGCACGTTAACAATCAACAATCACGTATACGCTCGATATATTTAGAAGTAAGCGTAATGAAATACAATTTCCCTCCAACAACGGGTGTTATTGGAACTAACCTAATTCAGTTGTTTTCGTAATTTGCAATTAAAATCAACTTAGTTCCAAAATTAGAAAAACGAAATAAATTAACAGATATTTCAAATTTCTAAAATTACTGTAAAGGAAAAGTATAACTGTATTTCTAAGTTTACACCAAGCAGTTCGTGGACAATAAAAAAATGGACAATTGGGAATAAATTCATTTATTCCCGATTGTCCATTTTTTAAAGATTTATCTTCAACAGAAAGTGAACAGTTATAACCGCGAGTGGAAATAAAAATCCATAGTGAGTGCAAATAAACTGAACATTGAAGTTTCGAAAACGAATTATACCAAATAAAACAATACACAAGAAGGGTTTCTCGGATGTTGTAAAAATAAAAAAATCATAAAAGCCGTAATCGTAAGATAAGGATTAGTATCTAAGCAATAAAAATCCAGCAGGGTTTTTCAGTTTAGTGGATGGCATTCTTAACTATTTTTCAATAGTCATGTACAAAAACACCAAAACTAAAAGTTTGAAACGGAAATTTGTAATTGGTAAAAAGGACCAAAGGAATGGAACGCTAGAAAGTTAATAAAAAGCCCAAATATCCGAAAAACATTGTTTACTCGTTAAAAATGTAATTTACATACATAGCAGACTAATTATACTCTCACAATATAAACTTAAAAAATCTGTAGTGTTGTCAGCTAAATCAAAAGTCTTAAAGTTTTAACGCGAACGCAACAGTTTCTACCGAGTTTTTTAAAGTTATTAAAAGAAATTTATCGCAGTCGCCTTATCTATCGTTTAGCTCTTTTCACTAACTATAACTGTTATTTGTGATACCTTACGCAACTCTGTAATTTACCTAAAATAATGTAATGTTAGTAACAAGAATACGCAGATGCATTTAGCATTGGAGAAGGTTGATAGAAATGCCGCAAGGGCTGTAATAATTTATCAATACCAATACCCCAACCGTTGTGTACAGTGTGCTAAAAAATTTCCGGTTGTAGATCTCAGATTACGTGAAAATAGCAGTGTAAACCCAGTGACCGGAAATTGGGATACTTCTGTTCGAAGAAACTTTCAACGAGAAGATCAAATTTTAAACAGCATAGAAAATGTTCCTGTTGCCGTATTCCTAGACGGTTTAATGTTACAAAATCTTTTGTATCTAACAGTGTTCATCAGCAGCTACTTCATTCTTTTCATTGTAAATGAAGGTAAGGATTACAATCTCAAGATTATAACGCAAGAATTTGGTTTTGTCGATGGTGAGAACAGAAAATAAATTTAATTACTTGTTAGCCTGAATGGCCGAACTTGCTGCGAATTTTTATGGAACTCTTTCCCAGATTTGCTAGACAATCTTCCATTGCATCTACGTGTGTATTTGTGGTTTATGTATGACGGCGCTCCTCCACATTTTACTCATAAAGTACGAGAGTGCCTCAATGAACAATATCTTTGAAAGTAGATTGACAGAGTCTATCCTGTAGCATGGCCAGCAAGATTTCCTTACTTAAATCCTTTAGATTATTATTTGAGAAGTTATCTACACAATTTAGTTTATGAACGCAGGATTGCTATTAAGAACGAATTACTGGAGCGAATAAATGATGCCTGCAAGAATTCAGCAGGATTTGAGAATATGTGCATCGAAATGAGAGGGCAACAATTTGTAGTTACGTGTTTGGCTATAATTTACAGGAGGTGTTAAAAGCCAAAAGTGTTTATAGACTTTTTGATCTTAGTAACGTTATATACAAGCTACGTCATTTTTGGAATACCTTTACCGGACACTGTATAGATAACATTTCTTAATATGTGTACATATTTTTTTGCATTCTTAGTATATATTTATCAATTTTATTAACAGTTAAATTTTAGCAATATGTATCAGGCGTAAAATTATAAAGTAAACAAATCTTCAAGCTACAAACAACATAAGGAATAAAAAAAAATGAAAGGCATGATTAACTTACCAATCAACATCAACTAAGAAATTTCTTGTGATTTGACAATTAAAAATTAAAATAAACTTTTTAAAAAAGAAATTTTTTGTAGTTTTTGACAATTTTGTAACCAATTTTCCTTTAAACGAAAAAGTTACTAGATATAAAATAAATAAATACTATATGAAAACAAAAAATTATAAGAAGAAACAGTATATTCAATTCTTTAAAGTTTTAAACAAAGATATATGGATTTAGAAGATATGTTTATAAAGAATTACTAAATAATCATTTAAAAATAAGCTAATTATCCGGTATTGAAATTCAGTTATATAGGGTGTCGCAAATATAAGCGAACTACGCTAACAGCAGATAAATCTAAATATGCACGGTAAAAAACGTTTATAAGCCATGTGTCTAAATTGCATAGTTTTCGAAACGATTGTAATTAAAATATTCAGGTTGCCTCGCTTTTAACTTGGTTTACTGCATTTAACGATAGATGACTGGCCGTTGTAAATCTCTAGCAACAGGATGAGGTATACGATTTCACACATCTCAACTGATTATTAAATATTCGTAATGTATTGAATAGATAATTACAGTTTAAAAATAAAAGTTTCATTTTCTTCCTCACAATTGCTAGACAACTTTTAATTGTGCATATTTAAAATAAAATCGAGTTTTTATTTAATAGATACATATCCTTTTCAGTACATTTGTATTTTTGAAAAAGAAAGCTTTTTTTAAATAACTTTCAGTTCTAGAAATGTTTTAATCCGTTTTACAACGGTGTTAAATTTTACACAAAATTTATAACCAATTCAGTATAACTAAATGACTCGAAACTTAGTTTCCCAAAATATTTATTGTTTATATTAAAGCTACATATGTTTCAATCACTAAATTAAAATACCCTCATCAGGGTGTCTATTTTAAACGTGTAACATGAAACAATTAAAATTTAAAATATCTAAAATATAGTACTTTAATAAGAAGTTATAGGTTTGTTCCAACTATTAGTTTACGTACGATTCTCGTATCAGTACATGAACCCTTTCATACGCATGCGCTAGCATTGCACTGTTTGATAATCGGTT
>JAHWXV010612898.1:0-11232 GCA_024586415.1 Phrixothrix hirtus | reverse complement strand
GGCAAAGTAATTACAACTTTCAGCGACTAAACTATAACGGAATTAACACGTAACTCTCTAGTTAGAGAAACGTAATTGCAATGGTGATAAACGAGTAATATGTAAGTGCTTTTCTGGATTTTAGTGACATGTACTTTATAGAAACGTTTTAGGGTGGTTGAAATGAATAGTAGCCAAACAGTTAGGAGTTGCTAATACCTTTTAATAACTAAAAGTGCTGCTTGTGACGTACCTAGTGTTACATTATGTTAACCGAGTTCATACGTTTAGGTATATCACATGGTTTAATGATACAATGAGTGTTTGATTTTATTACATAATTACAATTAAGATGCCTTAAATTTAACATCGTTCGATACTGTACTGTTATTTCTAATAAAAATATGGTTATGGTCTAGTGTGCGCTTAAACATGTTTAAAATGAAATGTTTAATTTTTGTGCATGCAAATCTAAAAAGGGAATAAAACTAGATCGTAAGTTTGTAATCAAGAAGTTTGGTTCACAGAAAGTATTGTAGAATAGTTGCTGAAACCTGATATCTAATAAACAAATGCTCACCGAAGTATTTATTTTGATTAAATCATGCAGTTGAAATAATAATGTACTAGACATATTTATTTACTCGAACAGTTCTCAAAAAGTAAATATTTTCCATTTAACCAAAAATGGCTGTATTTGTGCCAATTATGTTATCAATCAACATCGTCAGATAGTCATAGTTGCGTTTTTCTTTTTGTTGCAGTATTTCAGACACTCTTCGTACAGAATGATACAAAAACGTTCTGCCATACATTAAAATTATATTCTAGAGAAGATAATAAACACCAAATGTCGAATTAATAATGTACAAAAAATAGACTGTTATATTAATTTCAATGTATTTAAAACTAGCATTTTAAATACGGAACGGGAATTGCAAGGTACAGGAAGTGTGATTACAATGGTTTCACTTGTGTTTTTTAATTAATTACAGGAGAATAATATTGCAAAACTTTAAGTTACGTTTTTTCAATATTAAACTTCCGCAATTAATTAAAAAATGTAGAAAAAGGTGTTTAAGAATTCATATTATTCTATTGTTTCCTGAATATTTCACTTTTTTCAATTTTAATAGCAATTGCTAATAATAGTTAATAATTAATTATCGCACTTGGGTTGCCTAATCACTATTAATAGTATCTTACGCATGCCGAACTCTCTCAAAAACATCTTCCTAGAGGTTGGTCAATATTTGAGATAGATCCCTACATTATGGAGACGCTATTCTACAATAGTAAAACAAGGAAATCGTTATATCTGTTATTTTTGAACCTATTGATATGAAAATTGCTAAAGATAATAATAATAACAATATGTTTATTAATTTAAATATTAATTATCACTAGTATTTAACACAATAATTGCTTAATAACTACAAAAATATTTCAATTAATCTCAGGCTGAGGTTCAGATTGTAACTAAAGTGCTAATCTCTGCTCTGTTACCTAATCCCTGTTTCGGGAAAGAAAAATACACATTTGTAGAATAAATAAATTAAATAAAACTAAATAAAAATAAACACACACTAGAATTATTAGACTAAGTAAATTTAAAAAAGTAAAAATAACGTTAAATTAAATAAAATTAAATAAAAATAAAAATAAAAATAAACACACACTAGAATTATTAGACTATGTAAATTTAAAAAAGTAAAAATAACGTTAATAGTGTACCTATTAAACTAAACTAAAGATTCTGTTTAAAAAGAGTGAAGTAAACAAGAAGACTAAATTTAAGAAAACTATATTAACCAAGAATAAAGATGGCATTATGGCGGTATTTATTTATATTGAATAAACATACAATTGTCTATATATTATATAAATTAACAATCAAAATAACGTTAACTCAACAAAATAGTTATTTCTGTGATGAAAGAAGGGAGGTGGTAAAATGTCCCTTAAAATTAGTAATGGATATCTTTTTAATTTCTGGTTGAATACAATTATTGTAAATTTTGGAAATGTAAGAAAACAATCGTTCGTAAAATGTAGTTTTATGTGCCGGAGGTGCAATAACCTTCTTAAATCGAATATTGATATTATGTACAAAATGAAATTTTGTTGTATAAATACGGCGGATTCTTAAATAAAATAAGTTTGTAAAATAAACAAGTCAGATGTAATAACCGCCGGTTTTCCATGTTTAACCATTTAGTTTCTGAGACTTTATGTGAGATGCTTTGGTATTTACAAATACCACAAATAAAACTTAAAAAAGTATTCTGAACCAACTGAATTCTATCTCGATCATGGGCATCAAGAAATGAACCGTATACAACATCACAAAAATTGAAATGCGATAATACTAATTTACAATAGTGTCACATAAGATTATGTTAGAAGTAAGATCACTTATATTAAAGTATAATCCGGCTACATCAGGACTTCGACGTTATTTCTAATACGATTATGGAACCACAAGTTCAAATGCGTTTCAGATACACACATTACTTAGTTACACTTAACCCAGAAAGGCACATTGCTTAATTATTTTGCTTGTGACACGTTCTAATGCAAATATAATTTACTTCTGAGGATAGATATATGTATTATTTAATTATTCTTAAACTCGAAAGACGCACTCATTGGTTTTTGCATGCGACACGCCTCCCAAGAGGTACATGAAATTTTTATTATAACTGTAGTTGCGTACATGCCGTTCTGAATGCTCTCTTTTCTTGAATTTCCTTCTTTTCTCCATTTAGGCAGGATCTCCTTGGTTTCGGATCGTCGTTTCCGGTTTTAATTAGATTTGGAGTTCCATAGAGGAAAAGAACCATCTACCTTGTATTTCAATAGACAATCTGGCGTCCATACTGTTTTCGTTACAAGCATTTGCGGAAATGACATGCGACGTACCCGGCAAAATTTTCTAATCAAATTCCACTCTCGAAAACTACCTAGAACAAGGCATTATGATAACATTAGACGCCAATGTGTGAAGCACAGTTGCCTACACAAATTTGCGTCATAATATAAAACGCGTTAAAGTTGGAAAGATTTGAATTAATAAGTATTCAATTGAACTCCTTAAGAATTAGACTTCAATCAAAACTTTAAAAACTTATTACATCCATGATAACGACAGTCTTGCAAAATTACAGAAAATAACTGTCATGATTAAAAATTTTACTTATAAACTGTATAATAGCAAAATAAGTAAACATTCCCGATGACGAATATTAATTAAAATAATAATAAAAGAAATTACTGAATGCAATTTAAATGTCGATACAACAAAAGTTATCTCTATAAGCTCAAGCTGCTTTGAAAGGTTTTTACAACAAACATGCGAAAAATTTGAAGACAATTAAAATTGATTTTAAGATTATGAAGAAATGAAGAATATATAATGCATAAATTCAAGTAAATAAATTCATTCAAATATACGTTATTCAGTAACATAAACAGAGATGTTTAATAAGAGTTTGCGATCCTATGGAATTCTCATAATTAGATTAATGCACATTAATAGATAAATGTAGATTATTGAAATGAAGTAAAATATTGTGATTATTAAGATATTAATATTCAGCATCACTGTTGCTGAACAGTTAGTTATAGAAGCAGATAAATTAGAATAATTTGGTTTTCAGAAAATAAAAGTAGCGAATCTGTTATAAAATCAACTTCACCCTTCGTATATTTTTGAATCATTTTTGTTACTTATTTTAAGGTTATTATCCATTCTTTATAATTCCAGGATGCTAAGTGTACTTGTGTTACTTATTTTGACACGAATTTAGTTGTCTCGCTAATAGAATTAAACACATTAGTAACCTATTGAAGTTGAAGTTCATTTAGGTAATTTAGGTAACATCAAATTTTTACTAACTGTAACGTGGTTTGGTTTTACCTTACACGCATGTAGTCAAGTTCCATTGTCAAATTTATTTACTTCAGGGTGTGCCAATAAAAACTCTCAGGTCAAACACTTTGAAAGTAACTGGATATTTGAATTCTGTAAAAGCCAGTTTCTGGAATGTAAAAATGACTTCAGTTTTGAATATAAGATGTCACTGCGCTGCAAAGAAGAATTTCAATGAGAGGAACTTCGAAACTTTGTACTTGTTAAAGAGATAGTATTTTTAATCAGATTGCATTAGATGAAATATTTAAAATTTGAACGTTATTCAGTTCAAACGATGCTATTTACAAATAATTTAAATCACTATAACCTGCTACTAAATTTTGAACCTAAGTTCTGTTCTCCTTTTTACATAGGTTTTCTTATGAAACATTTTCTTATAACTTAGTTAAATCAAAATGGACAACCCGTATTTTATTTTAAAATTTAAAAAATTAATATTCGCAGCATTATCTCCGTATATATTCATTGTTCGGAATCTCTTTAATATTTTATTGTTATGAGTCTGTTCATTCACCACAAGTGGTGCATTAACTCGGATGCATATTATGATGTTTTTAATCCAAAATTCAATTGTTGGAACTAAAATGAATTACGTATAGTTTAATTTAAATATAATCCAGGAAATTTACATTTCATTTATAAAGCAATTAATTATTTAAATATAATTATATTTCATTGCTGTTATTTCAGTTATCTGAATATATCACCTTGTATATTTATTGTGATGTATAATTTATTCCTATAAATCAAAATATTATGAATATTCTCTTAATAACTCCAGTAGCGATCGATTCTCATAATTCGGGGTGAATTGGGATATTATACATAAACGCAATATTGTTAATTATAAACAAAAATTAACAGTTATAAAGAACTAAAATGAATTACGTAAATTTAAATATAATCCAGGAAATTTACATTTCATTTATAAAGCAATTAATTATTTAAATATAATTATATTTCATTACTGTTATTTCAGTTATCTGAATATATCACCTTGTATATTTATTGTGATGTATAATTTATTCCTATAAATCAAAATATTATGAATATTCTCTCAATAACTCCAGTAGCGATCGATTCTCATAATTCGGGGTGAATTGGGATATTATACATAAACGCAATATTGTTAATTCTAAACAAAAATTAACAGTTATAAAGAACAATTATCTGTAGCGCAGCTTTGCAGGATTGTAATGTAATGTTTTCATTAATATTATTAAACTCATTACATTTTGTTCAAATCCTTTCCGTTTAATGTATTTGAGGATTAATGACATCTTTTGTGTTAGAATTTCCAAATATCTGTTATCAAAGGTTGAAAATCTCGTTTTTGCTTCCTTTTAAGGTACGTAGTCATTTATTAAACTTTAGTGGTATCGAACTTCTCATTAATTTACTTTCATAAAGATCTTACCCTTTCAACGCACAAAGAATTTTTCAGTTCTGAATAGTCACAAGTTAAAAAAACCTTCAACGTGAGAATAATAAACTACAATTACTACTTCACCACAAAAATTATAGAACAGAACTCCTTTTGTTAACCCATAAAATAGAGGTTAAAAGTAAGAATTAAGATAACGTTCAAAATCTCAAAGGGAAAGACTGAAAGGTTTCTTGGATAGCCTTTCTTTTACTTTATCTGAATAATTAAATGGACTTTAAAAACAGAATTGTAAAATTTTGATTAACCCTAAACCACATCTGTTTCCTTAATTTGCACCCATATTCGCCTCTAAAAATCAGTTATTCTCTTTATTTACGTGGTTTAATTTTTCTATTTAACGTAGTTACATTTTAAGACCGAATTTCTTTCTATATCCTAATATAGGGAAAGGTTGCATAATCTAAAACACAATTTTTGATTTAAATTGTTAAACATTTGTCCTAGAGCCAAGAACGTTTAAGGTGATCAATCCACTAATTAATCAATTATTGAACAAGTTATGTATACATGCATGAATGACTGTCATATAAATGTACCTAATTACATATCAACTTATATGTTTTACGTACTAGTTCATTAACCAACAACCTTAAAGGACAAATGATGTAAACTTTCCTAGAAAAATCGAAATTTTCAAGTCCAAGATGCCGCAGAATAATTAATGAAAGCTCCTCTTTCTAAATTTTTTAGACTTCTATCAGATTCTATTAGTCAGTTTAAAATTTAGAACTTGAAGCTTACTACTCTACAGGACTTACAAGTAATACGTCTTAAATTGCATTTTACAATAATTATTAAATATAACTTGGGCCTGTTAACTTGCCCCCCCCCCCCTAGTTGACCAATTTGTCTTAAAACCTAGTGTCTTCTAACGCACCAATAAGCTAGCACCGCAAAGGCAGTTGAGATATAACAATTTTTTCGGAAGGGGGTGAGGCACTCTAACTCTAGCCTCCTCAAATTCCTTGAGAGATTTGGAATTCTAGCTTCACATTCATTGTAGCTAGCACCATCACCAAAAGAATTTTATATGTACCCTAAAAGTGATTTCTTAGTTCCCACTCCCCAAGTCAAAACCACCCCAAAATCTGGTATTAGTTTCTTTAGGTCCAGCACCACCTAGCTCCATAAAAAATGAAATTATGGTCTCAAATGCGTACCTGTGAATTGATAATCACGTTTCTAGATGATTTGATTTTATCATGAACGTTTTTCTTGTATAAAACGTGTACTATTTCCTTTTAGATAACTTAATAATGTATTAAACCACGGAAATTATTTAACTTTAATTTATTTTAAATTAACTAATAATCTTGTATATTTACATGTTATATTTATATTTTATTTGATATAGCTTTATATCGTCAACCTTTGTACCATGATTCAATTAAAATCATATACTTAATATGTATCTTCAACGATCGCATATTTACAAATCTCTATTCTACAATACTTTCTATGATCAAAAATCTACTCATGCATTTTATTTACATTCTGTCTACATACATTCTATAATAATAGTTGCAGAAGGTTAGTTATGTTTTGTGCGTTTCGCATTAAAAAGACAGTTTATTTATCATGCTTTTAGGGATTTATATCAAGGTGAGTTAATTAATATGGATGTGAATTTCATTTAAGACCGATAACGTCCTTGTTTTAAATATTGTTGTGGGGAATATAAAGTGTTCGTCCTAAAGCTGAATCGTCCTCGCTTCACAATGAACAATGGCCTGGCAATTTGGAAGAAACTATTTAAAGCTGTTTTAGTGAGGAATTGTATATATATATATGGTACATAGGAAGTAAAGTCAACCTGTAGGTCTCCTCGACAATGTCCTTAGGGGGCAGGGCAGGAAGGTTGTATATACTTATTAGTAGTTTTAATCGGAATGTCCTTATTAGAACTAAATAATAACATTTATAGGTACAGGGTTTTTGTTAGTTTGAGAACAAGATAAGTGCAGAATTCTATTTAAAGATAAATTTAGTATCTATAGAAATAAAAGAAGTAAATTAAAAAGGTTTTATGTTGAGTGGCACTTTTTATTTTCAAAATAATTCTACAAAAATGTAAAATAAAATGAGACTAAAAATATATCAAAGTTGCCTTGAGTTGTAGAATCTGTTCAGATCTTTAATTGTGTCTACTTGCCACTGCTTTTTAATCCAACTTGATCTTCAAGTTTTAAAACATTCTTGTGAAAGTAATTTTATTTTTCGCTCGAACGTTATTATAAAACGAAAATAAATAATAGCATTAAGCATTGATAGACTGCAGCTAGTTTTTAACGATAATTCTTTATTAATTAGACTAGATCATAAATCTATGCGCATATTTGTCTTAGGCTGATCAAGATAAGGTGTCGATAAGGTGTCTACGAGATAATGTAAATAGCCGAAGTACAAAGAATATTATAATACAGTATTATGTTCTGATATCACTCGTCGTATTCTAAAAGCACGCTTTTTACACAAAATAGTATATTACGATACAAGATCGGCAAGTGCCATATAACAGGTCGGGAAAAAGTTAGAAAAATGAGACCCAAAGGGTCGAATTTTGCTAGTTTTCGAGACTTATTGTACTAACGCACTTAACGATAATGTATCGTACACTATTTTTGCGCTAACGACACTTATCAACAATTTACAATAATTTGATATCAAACCTCTATTCCGTTTAATAACAGTATCAGTACCGTTATAAACCATATGGTGCTTGTTGTCATGGCATTATTATGACAATCATAACAGTTTAGGAAATATATCAGAGCGTAATAATCAAAATAGCCAGTAAATGTACAAAAATAGGCCGGAAGCGCTACAATTACCTAATATAATTTATTGTCAGTCATACTTGAGAAAACTAGCTACCGTCGAAATCATTAATATTACCTTTTTGAGATTGTTAATTATCTTAAATGGAAAATTTTGCTTAATCTGGTAAGGCTCTATAATCATGAAATGACTTATACCACCTATCAAAATTGATTCCAAATATTTATAATTACAAGGTGCGCTAAAGTATGTGACACCAATATATGTACAAAATGCATCAAAAGCGGAAACCTTTAGAATGAATAAATATTTCAAATCACAGGAACACATTATGAAATAACTATTTCTAGCTGAACCGCCTTCTTGTTGTTTAAGGGATTACCATATTTTTTGAATTGTAATTTTATCTGTAATTATTTGTACCATGGACCCTTTCATGTATTTATGACATCTTATCTAACAGTTATTATAGAAATTGTATATATATATTATATGTAAAGTGTTTTTGCACTTCCATGGCTACAATGCTATATTTAGTCGTCTACTCCCACACTAAAACGACATTTGTAATCTCAGGGATTAGCATTTTACTTTAGTCCCAACGGAACTATGGCAAGATAATCTATGTCAATAACAAAAATAAACTAATAGGGACTAGAGTGTCCCTTTTAATCCCAAGAGAGAAATAACCTCTCGAGGGATTAGAAAACACATTAGTCCTGAGATATATACGTTATGTTTTGCACTTTCGAATAATTTGAAATGAAAAGAGTCAAAGAAAGTAAAATTGTATGATTTTGACATTAAAAGTTCATTTGATTTGTCAAAGTATGCTTCACGGCAAATACTATTTGAATTTTATTTGGCGAAGCGCCATATTAACGCTTTCAGCAATATGCAATTCTAATTGGTTAATTTTTGTTATTGCCATGGAATTACTTTGTTTATGCGCGATTTAAGGTACTTTAATTCACTTGGGAATTAAAGTAAGATTTTAACCGTTTGAGATTAAAGGTGTCGCTTTAGGCATGCACACAAGTGAGTAAAGTTAACGTTTTAGTCCCGAAAGTGTAAAAAATTGCATATTTTTGAAAGCGTTACTATAGCGCTTCGTAAATAAAATTTAATCAGCGTTTGCTGAAAAGCACACCAGATAAATCGAATGGCTTGTCAAGGTCAAAACCATAAAATTTTAATCTCTTTGATATATTTTAATTTAAATTATTCGAAAGTGCAGAAAATAAAGCATATACCGTAGGACCAAAATACGTTTTAATCCCTAAAGAGGTTATTTCTCTCGCTATCGCTGGGAAAATGAAGCTTCTCTCTCGGAATTACAAAAGGCACTTTAGTCCCTAGGTATATAATATACTATTAATTCTGATTTAAAAAGTACACCAACTTAAATTTGAAATTGTAGTCATCAAAGAAGAGCTTTTCGCCATAGCTGTAGTGTATCATATGAATTGAGATTATATTTCATAGTCAAATCAGTTTTGGTTTCATTTCTAATTTTTATCAGTTTACTTTATTGTCAACGCCCGCAGTTATTATAAACTTGTTCTAGATATGCGTTTATGGAACGCATATTTTACTAATTTTTTTAATAGCTATATATTTAATATATACGATTTATTATATACGATTAATAGATAGACGATTGGTTAAATGAGAAAAAAGTTTGCTAATTCTAAGTATATTATAGAAGCGTCTTCAATTTTGTAAAAAGGTTCATGGATAGTTAGATAGAAACCAAACTCTAAAAAATGGCAATTTCTTTGAAGTCGATCATTTCGGTAAACATTGAAAATATAAAAATATGCTTGAAGAAAAAGTTTTAGATGTTTTATGTAAAATATGAAAATGTTACATATGTGATTTACAATTGTTTTGTTCTTGATATACAGCACAAACGTATGTTTTTTAAATGAAATGCATAGTTTATTTTGGACTCATTTGAAAGATAATTTTTTTCCGTTACAATGATATAAAGGACGATAAACTTATTTTTTAAATTAACAGAGATATTTACAAAAAGCGCTTATTATTTTCAATTGTATACTGCTAAAGTAAAAATGATTGACGGTGAAATTTGAATTCAGATCTCAATCCAGTGTCACACAGCAAATATTAATGCCATTTTCAAAATTTGATATATTACAATAAAAGTGGAATAAACACATAGTACCACATTCAATATTACAAATGGAACAACATCAAAGTAACAAATCCAACATAATTCTATTTCTAATTCTAATTTCTTCAATAAACCTAAACCAAAATAATATAGTGGTGTACATAATTTATAATAAGTGTTTATAGTGACTTCCCTCTAATTCGTTACATTTTCTAATTCGTTGCACCACAGTTCTTTGACAATTCTTTAAATTTCTAACACTAACTGAATTAAACACTTAAATTACTTTTGTTCTTAGTTCAGAAACATTATCATAAGTGTTGATATAAACAACGTTCTTAACGTGTCCCCAAATAAAAAAGTCCATCGGCGTCAAGTCCGGTGTCCTTGGTGGCCAACGTATAGATCCGCTTGTGGCAATAGATTTGTCACCATATTTATCTCTTGAAAAATCTATCACTTCTCATAAATATGAGGTGGAGCGCCATCTTGCTGCCAAATAACATTTTGCCTTGTTTCCAGTGGTAGATCTTCCATAATTTCAAATACTTCATATTCTAACAAATTCAAGTATCTGTTTTCATTGAGCATGTAATTGTACAAAATTGCTCCTATTAAGCGGTCTCCCAAAATTCCACACCAAGCATTAATTCAATTTTTTCTTGAAAGCTTGATTGTCTTAGTATGTCGGGATTGTCAGTCAGCGAATGATGATAATTGTACCGATTGTGGATTCCATTATTGGTAAACCTGGTTTTATCTGCACAGAGTATCTTCATATAGAATGATCTGCAGTAGAACAAATTAATATAAATCAAAACGCACAATTCTCGTTAAATTGAAAATCGGTTTATACATTACAGCAGTGGCGGCTCGTTCTAAAGGGCACAAGGGCACGTGCCCACTTAATAAATTAGCATGTCATTCAGTCAGTCTATTATTTTAATTTTACATAGA
>JAHWXV010612895.1:0-10494 GCA_024586415.1 Phrixothrix hirtus | reverse complement strand
TGTATACTCGGTCTAGACGAATGTCTACTTAGTCACCCTAGCGATCTCACCAAATAAATTTAATTAACGACTTATTTATATTTCAGCAAGTAAGAACAGATACTTACGATCTATACATTTATTGAAATTTTCAAAATTTAGAAAAGGATAATAATTCGACAATAATAATTTACAATATTAAATTACACAAATCATATACGAAACAAGTAACGTTTACAAACCTTCGGTTATTTCCCTTCTAAACTGCTGACAGGTAGTAAACAAGACCTTATGATATTTATTTAAAACCGATAGGGAAAGGAACTTCTGGTTTGTTTGTTAAACTTATTTATTTAAAATAAAGCAAATTTTTATTTTTTTAAAATTAATTTTCTACCACTTCGTTTGTTCAATGTACGTTTTTAAAATAGTTGATTAAAACACTTACGGTTAATTTCAGGAGTGTATTTTCTACGATTTAAACTACTAAACTTTCTTCTGGTTATGCGAAGTCTAGGTCAGATGTTTTAAAAGGATTTACGTCCCTTTTAAATAATCTAATTCAAACTTGCGGTCTTCTCTTTAAGATTTCGCCTATGAACTTTGGAAAATTTAATATTGTCACAGCCCTCGAATGTGTGACACCAATGAAACCATTTACATCCTCTGTTTTCAACGAACCTTACAACTTGGCTACGCTTGATTGATTCAGCAGCGATATTCACGCACAAGCAAAAGATAGGATGAAATTGCGTTTTCCGATCTTACATTAATTCTTGGAGATCCCACTACTGTAATTTCTAACCAATGGCTGATTCCAGATTTCAAAAATTTTGGTTTCATGTTTGAAATAACGAACGTTACGTTTCCGTTCAAATCGAGGTGGTTTTCCTTTAAATTTTACAGCTTAAGTCCCCAGTTTCTTTTTATGGTCGGCAAAAGGTATTTGCCCTTTGGGGGTGTCTTTACTCTAAGAAATTTTATGTAAAACGTTTCATTGCATAAGTCCGTTTTACTTCCCGGTGTTTTGAAGCTGGTCGTACTACACACGTTTTAAAATCACGCGCAATTCGTTCATTGCCGCACTTTACAACTAGTACCATTATGAACTTTTATAGTCTGTGAAACTTAGTTTAAACGTAACGGTACTGGTTACTTTATATCACAGCAAACTTATTTTAGAAATGGATAACAAACGATAGTTTATTTAATTTTCTAATGTTGGAACACGTAATTATTTTCTTATTAATCATGGTATCTAACATGATTAATACGAAATTGTATGCCGTTGTTACAAAAAATAATCTCAGGTACTCCAACCAGAAAACACGTCATTTTCAATACACTACGAAACAGTGAAAGCAGTAGCGATAACTGATGGGATAAATAATTGAAATTACGCGAAATAACCAACAACTACTAAAACGTTACTGTAAACTTCGAAGAGCAAGGGATAGGTTCAACAAGATCAGCAGCAATAATTTCCCAAGATTTAGATACTACGGGTTGGTGAACCACTAAGACTATATGTTTCATCTTCTCGGGCACTTGAGCATTACAAGTCGCATGTCAAAAAATAATACGGGGTACACTAGATTGAAGTCAAAACCAATGCAGTTTTTTCAAAAATTGGCTAGAAGTCTTAAAAGTACCAAAACAGCCAGCAATAGGGTCATAATAATAGTAATAGCAATAATAATATCTATTAACGGAGAATATATGCTTCAAAAAAACATAATTACCGAGAAAATATAGTCAAAAAAACAAAAACAAAAATATACACGTAAAACCTTAAATAACAATGGCAAATGCTTTTAAACAGTAAATAGTAGATAATACTACATGAGAGAGATTTGAATTCAGTAGAATTTAATACATCGTTACACAGAGTCTTTTGTGTACACTTTTTGTAATATGTGATTTTGAAAGCATTCAAGGATACCTCATATAGGTCTAATTTTCTATATTTAAATGCCGTGCGCGCGATTGTGGAGGCTGGGTTATTACTACCGTAAAGAATGCGATCGTGAGTAATATGAATTTCAGGAGAATTTCTTATGGTGAATCCTGGAACGTGTAAAGAGAAAGAGTTTAAGATTTCAGGTGGATCTAGATGACTGTTAAGAGCCTTAAATAAAGAAATAATTTCAGATAATGCGCGCCTACTTTGGAGTGAATTAAGTCCAAAGTACGTAAGAAGATTAAAATAATGATCTGTTTTATAATGGACATTGAATTTAAAACATACAAATTTGATAAACGTCTTTGGATTTTTTCTAATCTACAAATATAGTTGTAATAATAGGGTGACCAAAATATCTAGCTATATTCAGGTAAGGATCGAACCACGGCATTATAAAGAATTATATGAACGCTGATATCAGTGAAGGCGGAAGACTGTCTTACAACAAACCCTAGGGCCTTATTTGTTTTTTTTTGTTAATTCACTTACATGAAAGGAGAACGTCACATTACTGTCAAATAATACACCTAAGCCTTTAATACGTTGAACATTTACCAATGCTTCGTTTGCGATGTAATAAACATAATTCCCTGCATTCGTTTTTCTAGAGAAAATCAGAGTTTTACATTTTGCTATATTTAATTGTAAATTATTATCCGTGCACCAAGATACGAGGCGATATAGATCTGGTGGAATTAATGATTCAGATAAACAAGAAGCATTACGTTTAAGGATCTTTAAATCGTCCGCTTATAGTAAAAACTGACAATCTTTAAATACGTGTTGGATGTCATTAATATATAGCACAAGTGAAATGGGGCTTAGATAGGATCCTTGATGGACGCCTGATTTGGGCGTAACACAACTAGATTTTGCACTATGAATGACCACTTGCTGCTTTCTATCAGTGAGGTATGACTTGAAGTATGTTAACGGAGGAATTCGCATACCTAATTTTTGTAGCTTAAATAAAAGACGATCAATGCATATGTTATAAAACGCTTTACTGAAGTCAGTGAATATACAGACAACATTAAAGTCAGATTCAAGGTTATCTAAAATGTGATTTGTGAAGCTAAACAAATTCGTAGTAGAACATCTACCTTGAATAAATCTGTGCTGTTGATCTATAATAATCATTTTTATAGCAAAATACAGCCTATCAGCAGTAATTACCTCAAATAGTTTAGGTGTGGCCAGAAGAATACTGATTCTACGATGTTATTAATCGAATTACGATTATCGCTTTTAAAGATGGACACCACTATGGATTTTTTCCATATGTTAGGAAAAGGAGAAGATTGTAAGGATTTGTTAAATAACAATCGTAGAGGTTCAGCCAGCTCTTGAGCACAGCTTTTAAGAAACAAAGCTGGTAAATGATCAGATCGGGACTTTTATGATGAATCCAAATGATCTAATTTTTTAATCACATCATCAACTGTTATATTTAGTATTTTAATATCAATTTTGTGGTTAATAAGATTATCCCAGTAACTACTTACCGTAAAATTGTAGAACAATGAACACCTTCAAAATGGTTTGCAAAGAGATTCGCAATTTCTAATGGAGAATCCGCTTTTGAATTTTCCAAAAACATAAATTTGGGCATTCCCAAGTCCTTTTTGTGAAAATTAACGTAATTTCAGAAATGTTTAGGGTTGTTATATATAACACTTTGCTTGATATTTTCAGTGTAACCACGCTTACAATTATTAATTGCATTTTTACACAGCTTGCGTAGTTTTATAAACTGTTCATAATATATCATTAAACCCGAATATTTGAAGCGCTTCTGGGCAATTTTTGTCTATAAATTAAGGATTTTGTATTGCTATCGAACGATATAGGGAAATGGATCGGTTTATTAATCTTTTTTTTACATACTTGTCAATCGTAACATACAAAATGTTATAGAAAATATCTAAACACCCGTCAAGGATGCTATTTCCAAACAAAACCTGCTAATTTATACGAGACAAAACGTCATTTATGAGGGTGCATTTTTGTATTCAGAATAAAAATGTTCTATTTTTGGAAGTGTTGTAATATGTTTGTTCAAAGGGAGCGTAATGCATGAAGATGGATGATGTATGTCCTCTGACATTTAAACTCGATTTACCACTAGAAAGATTACTAAAAAAGTCGTAAAGTTTTACGTTTGATCCATTATTGGCCACGCCTCTTGAAAATTTGTATTCATCCCAGTGTGTATTGATTTATTAGTTTTGTTAAACAATTTACGAACAGTAATACCAGTAGACCAAAATGATCAGTCCAATAACGTATTTAAATAAACAGCATCTACAGTTAATTTATGTGAATTGTAATGATCTAGGTGTTTCGAATTTAGTTTAATCAGTCGAATTTGAGGAGAAGTACACGTTTTACTAAAATCAGTTAAATTCTTTGTTATATAAGTTTCAATCACAATACTGTTTTAAAATAGGTGAGTGGTTTGACTCGGTAGAACTTCCTTTCACTGTTCCTTATTTTCCCTAAGATCTGGACAGCGACATGGCCGATTCTTAATCAAACAATTATTTATGACATGTTACCTAAGATATTAAGTTAAATTGTATATTATCCAGTTCGTTGAAACTAAGGTGTATAACTTAGATCATAGTGAGTAATAACTGAAAAATGCACTCTAGACGGACACTTTCTGTTAAAGAACCACAAGAGGTTAATCGTTTAGTACAATTTTTATTAACAACAAGACACTCATACACAGCAATATCTGTGTAATGGCTTTGAAATTCGCTAAACTATCTATAGCTAAGTGTACAGTATATAAACAGCTCTGTTACGAATACATTATTTCTCTGTTTGTTAACTTACGGATAATTTGAAACCTACTTAGAAGAGTAGCATTTTTCCCAATTTTATCACAAAGTTGTACTAATAATTCAAAAATTAGTTATTTATAGTCAATGACTCCTTTATATAATTAAATAATTAAAAGGATAGTCATTAAGAAAATTGTTAGATTATGAGATTTTTGTGCTGCCTGGCCTTGCAAATGTTTATTTTGTAACAAAATTAGAACATCCCTGAACAATCCAGAAGGTTTCATATAACTCAGATAGATGACGTAATCACAATTGGCTTATAACTGTAACAGATATCTCAATAAATTAGTTCAAGGTTATAGCAATGAGCCATGGCATACAAATTTAATGCATCAGCATTACAACTAATTCTATTCCTTACTGGTGTAGAATTTTATAGACTTCATCTTTCAAGTGAATACCTGTAAACAAATAACTGTAATTTTGTTAATATAAATAATGGCCTCTAAACTATTAAATTATTTCGTTATATGTTTGTTAGGTGTTGAATTTGTTTTTAAAAGTGTGAACTCATGAACCATTAAAAACCAAAGAGATAGTATTAATTTCAATCAAGAAGAAATGAATTCCAATCAAACTAAACTTCAAGAAAAAATAGAATGCAAGGAAAATAAATTGCAAGAATATATGGTGTCCATACATTTAAATTAAAGTAAATTACATCACGTCAAAATTCATTAAAAGAAGAATTTAGATTAAGCCAAATTAAATTAAAACAGGATCTAACAAAAGAAATAGAAGATGTTATCAATGAGATGTCAACAAAATATGAGGAGGCAACCAAGAAGTTGGATGAACCACATCAAAAGTTTATCCTCCTGGCTGTAAAAGAAGTCAGCATACCTAATAAAAAGGCACCACACTATGGATAAGCGCATAAGTAAGCCAAGCCATAAATGTTTTTTGCAAAAATCTGCTTAGGTACACGTATTATACATATGGTAAACCATATGACCGCATAATGATAGATAGTTTTTATCAAGATACTTTACGTTACATCAATAATATTAGTATAAAATAGTGCATTTGCATACTAAACATTACAGTTCTTCATTTGTTTTTGTCTTTAGTAAACGTGTAATCATCTTTCTGCAATGACTGAATTATCCTGTACCAGACTCGATTTATGTATTGTATTAATTGATAGTCATATGAATTATTGCTTACGACTCAATTCGGAAAGCTAAAAAAACGAGCTATCCACCTGAAACTTATTGATACCAATTCAACTGAAACACTGGGAAAATCCTGCTACATCATTAGTAAGCTTTTGCCGCTCAATTTTATTGAATTTTCAAAGGATATGCCCAGGAAGACTAAAGGTATAGTTGACAAAATTAATGCTGAAATAGCCCCTGTTACTACTATCTCATCAACAAAAGTGGTGAAGGCGTTGAAATCAAACATGAATTATTCTTAACAATGTTTGACAAGAAAATAGCTCAAGTTTTGTCAGAAACTTGATCAGGTTCTGTAAGTACTATTTATGGTGCATGACCTACAGAGATGAAAAATTTAGAAAACAATACAAGATAAGCCTGTTAGTGAAAGTTCTTATCAATATGGCCTTTCGACTTTGCACTGTTAGATCAGATTTGTGGAATTAAGTTTACATATATCTTACAACCTAAGCTTTGGAAAATGGTCTGCCAAAACAGCAGAAAATAAAAATTTGAAAAAACAAAAAAAGACTTATGTACGAAGGGGGCTCGGATAAGAATTTTGCTTAAATATAGATAAACCCATACAAGCTAGTGGAAATACCAATGATGGCAATACAGCTAAATTTGGACAGTGCGCATTCGATACAATACAAGTATATGTTAACAAATATAAGTGGTATTATATGCCATAATCTTTGCACAACGTCTTAATTCACGGGGAAAGTGTAATTCAGTATTATTTTTTGTTGCCTCTGGGTCAACTCCCCGAAGATGCCTAGGGGTCACGGAACAATTATGACCTATGTTCCGTGACGATTCCCAATTCAGCATGCTAGAAAATGCTTTGGGATAGCCACTAATGAAGAGGTTATCTGTACACTTTTGTATACTGCGGACCCTTACATAACAAGTCTAAGAAAACTTTATAAAGGGTCTGTGGAAATTTTAGATGAAGCTTTGGAACTTCTGGCTGAACTTTAAGTTACTTAAAACTTTTTACGATTATGTAATTTATTTACAGGGTCTTTAATATATTTTCATTTGCATTATTTCTATATAATATTCTTTTAACATAACTGTAAGTTAGTTGGAACTTTTTACAAATATGCTGTTTAATTACAGTACCCTTATGATTTTCATTTTTATTATTTGTATATAATATTCTATTGTTTATATTATTTTAAAGCATATATTCCCAAGACTATCACAAAAGAAATCGCGTAAATATTTTCAAAAACATAGAAGTTATAGATTCTAGACATGAAAATGACTCAACCTTCCCCATTGTGCGTCTCTAGTTCCTCGTGAAGAATCAACCGAAATGAATGTACAGCAAGTTGAATACTTGCCTGTTGTTGAAAATGACTAAGTATTAGAAGACACCCTAAATCACCTACGTGTGATCAGAAGACATCTTGAGCCAATTACCATAAATAATTTGTATCAGCTGCAACATCAAATGGATGGAGAGTTGAAGAAAACGAAACTGCCTTAACAGCGGCATTGCGTGGGGATACTTCAGACATTCTACAAATCATACCAGATGACTTGCAAAATAATTTTGATTACCTTGTTGCACGATTGGAAATCCGGTATGGAGATAAACATTTGTAGCAGATCTACTGTGTGCAGTAAAGGAACCGAGTACAGAAAATTGGAGAGTATCTCAGGAAATAGAAGCTGAAATTGCACGGCTAGTGAGGTAAGCATATCCAACGGCTCTAGAGAGATTTACTGGACAAATTGGGATGCAAACATTTGTGGATGGTCTTTGGAATCCCCAAGCACAATAAGTACCTAGATTAGCAGTCCGCGTGACCTTGTTAGTGCATATTTTGTGACGAGGGATAGCACATTTACGTTACTCCTTCCAGCTTCAAGTCACTTTACCTACGTGAGGTGCTGACCCCCTTAGTTACACGGTGAATAGTAATTCGCTAGGCTTGAAACCCAGCGTTCCATCTACCCTTCTTGCTCTCCAAAATATTACGCAACAAAGCTCCTGCTCCTAATACCGGCTAAGCTCTTTTAGCAATATTGCCCACAGAAAATCTTTTCTGATCCCGCGTAATACTTCAACGACTCTCTGTGACTCGGAATGGTTCACCGAATTAGAAACGTGTCGGTCACCTGTCGTTCGTCATAACTCCTGTATCAATTTGCACCTGAAATTGGTGCATAGGTCTCTCTGAATATATCTAGCCCATCTAAATCTATAGAAGTTGCCAATTCAATGAGAACATTTAGTTCATGCGCGTTAATCAGGAATAGTTGTCGTGATTGGGTATCCCTTACATGGGTGTACCATCGTTAGCATATATCTGTTTTCATTCTTTATTTTTGGCAAGGATCCTGTAACGCCGATTATTAACTAGAACCATGGTTCAGGGGCTAGAGGAACAGTTGCCATAAATTCGCGGGACTGAGCGTTATTTCCCCCTAACTTATGACAATAAACGTATATGTTGCAGCACTCGTTTATGGATTTCCGAATATTGGCCTTAGTAATTTCTGAGCAACTTCTGGTTGCAATTTGTGCGGTCGAGCATACAAATTACAAAATTTATTAAATATAAATTACAGACGTTCTTCGAATCTATGTGGTGCAATTAAACAATGCCTAAACTTATCTATCTCTATTTCCTTTCACATCTTCGAAAGCGCTCCCTTCAGCTTCCTCTTTCCATGTACATTGTACCAATAATTTATATGTAATGTATGATCTCACAGGTTTTGTAATAAAATATTGGTCTATTTTGTATTTTCTAGGCCATTATCAAATTACTTATCCAACTTTTAGTTAATCATATATCATTGTTTATTTGGAACTCTGTAGGAATCCTTGATGCTAATAGGTGTGCAGATATGCCCTAAGTTAATATGTTGCTTATACTGTGGTGGTACGAGCGTGAGTTCGTGCGTGAGTACGTGCACGTGTGCGTGCGTACATTCATGCGTGCATGTGTTTGTGATTATTGCTTACGTGAGCACGTGCGCGTGTTTGCGCGCTTGCACGCGCGTATGTGCGTGTGTGTAGATACCTGCGTACGTGGACGTGTGTGTGCATGCACGCGTGTATACGCGTGAACGTGCTTACGTGAGGTTCATACACACACCCACACGTACATGCACACACATACCAACACGCACATTTGCATACATAAACACGCACTCACACACACACACACACACACACACACACACACACACACTTGCCCTCGCACGCAAACGTCAACGTCCACGCTCATGTACACGCACACGCTTATGCGCACACACGTCCGCGAACGCACGCGCCCCTGCACAAGCGCCCGTGCGCACGTCCGCATGCACGGACACACTCTCTTACGCATACACGCATGCATACCCTTACGTACGTACGCACCAGGTACACACTCACTAAAACGTGCACTCGCATATAATAATATGGGTGTTTGAAGTGGTATTGAAAACCATCCCGGTATTTTGTGCAATAACTTATATAGAAGCCTATGTGGATGAGTAAGCTATTTTTATAGTAAAATTATACCTTTTTGCGTTACAAAGACAATGGACAGCTGTGTGGCATTTGTGTGAATTTAGTGGAAAAGCTAAAATGGTTTATATCTCAGAAAGTACTAAAATTAAACGCCTTCCAATCATAGCACCCTTAAATTCCGTCTTACGCCCATTATATCATTTGGTAAGCTATTAGCATTGATACCTTTGATGAAACTCTGGTCGTATTTTGGCAGTTGTGATTTAATATATCATTAAAGTGGCTTCAACGGTAGCGAAGAAGGACACGTAGCTATCAGGCCGCTTAGAATGCTGCTACGAACTGACCTAACGTAGTCGTTTATACCAAGCACGATCATACTCACTTCGGCAACCTAGTTGAAAAGGAGGTAAAGTCAAAATGACAATTGAAAGGTACAGAAGGTATAACAGCCAGAATCTTACACAGCTGACAAGCGTGTCTAATACCTAACCCATTCAGTTTCAACAGAGAAAATATATGATTTATACTAGGACATGGCCAGCTTAACAAGTACCGACAATGATTTAATCTTAGTGACGCTCCTCCAACCTATCTAAACAGGGATGATAACTCATTCTACATTTTGTACACTTTTAACTTATCGGAAAGGGTGAACGTACGTATTTAGCTGCATAAAACGACGTGTGTGCCTGTTACCAACCAACTGTCTACTGAATCGAACGACAATTAAGACAATCAACGAATGCAGAGATTGTGCGGTATTTGATTACCAGGGGAAACAACACCAACAGAATGAAATGTCCGATAAGTCCCCATTAGTGTTACTGGGTCATATTGTGTTAAGCCAGAATGTATGTTCTGCAAACTAACTGTATTCAAACACTTCCTTTGTAGGGTATATATTGCAAAATTAGCTAAGAGAGACCAATAAGTAGGGGGCGGAATATATGCAAAGTGCATATATATATGCATTTTTTGCATACTTTGTAAATTTTATAATGAAATGCATATTTTTCACAAATTATTATTTTATGAGCATATTTTTATGTTTTCGCCGTT
>JAHWXV010612882.1:0-27441 GCA_024586415.1 Phrixothrix hirtus | reverse complement strand
AATTTCAGAAATAAAAATCGATTTTTAGGTGTAAAATTAAAAAATGTCAATAAATAATTGCTTAAGCTGTCTTTACATTTAAACACATTTTCTTAGTACGGTGCAAGACTCAACTCTATTTTTATTATTATCAGTTACTCGTATAATAAATAACTTCTTCAAACTTGTTAAAAAAATTGTATACATTATTTCTAAATTCTTTCAATTGTGTGAAAGGGCAATCCCCTTATCCCGTTATTTAATGCAGTAAACAAATCGAGATGTGTCTGCTACAGTTGTAAAAGTGTATGTTATTGTAAATTAATACTGTTAGGTAGGTCAGCTATAATTTTATGAATGATTTAACAGTTTTAGTCTGAATGCAACCATACGCGGCTCGTTGTACATAATAAGAAAAAGAGGAAAATTTTGTATTCGTATTTTTTTTAACTTTAAGTTTATTGGGGTGTATGTAAAGTCTACTTACAGCCCTTAAAAGGAATGTCATATTATCTGAAACACCCTGTATAGCCAATCAAAACCTTGTGTTACTGGACTAGGAAAAATTAGTTAAATTAAAATCTGAAACGATAACTGGAGAGTATTATTTAAAAAAAATAAGTTTAATTCGCCGTTGAACTTTAGAACACTCTGTATAGTTGAAAGTCTTTTTGAAGTATGCCCAATTTAGCACTTTACATTTATTCTAAGCAATATCCGTAATAATAAGGAAATTAATGACTTTAACGAAATGTTCAGGCATCATGTATACACAGGGTGTAACTGCTGAATGTTTTAGCCAATCTTCAAGACTATGTTGTAATAGCTCAAATAATTAAAATAATTCTAATAAGCATGCACTCTTAAAAGTTGCAGCGATTACAATATAGGTACAATCCAGTACATTTTTTTTAGAAAAAATTTTATTAAAGTTACAAGGGTTTTTTATTGTCACGAAGTTTATTATAGCAACATTATATGCTTACAGCAGATACTCAAAATGATATTTTTGGGTAGCGACACAAGCCTTACAACGTGTGTCATGTCGTGCCTTTGATTGGCGAATACGCCCTAAAATTCCATTCGTATTGCGAATGTCTTTAAAACCCTGATTTATATCACATCACATATCAACATATAAAACAATCAGCAGTATCACTTGCATTAACGGGAATATTATGCTCACACTTCTGAGCATCCGTCAGTTTGGTATAGAAAAAGTCATGTGTTCTGTCTTATTACCGAAAAAACGATAGTGACGAAGTTATAGTTAGAAAGTGCTTTGTTCAGTTTGTAGTGTCTCATACCATTCTACATATAAGAATTTAATTTCCTGATTACAAGTTTGTCTTTCGACATAGGCAGTAAAATCAAGGTCATGAAATTTCAAGGTACGGTTATAATGCAAGTGACACTGCTTACTGTTTTATGTGCTGTGTTTATATAATGGCGGAAAATTTCTACTGTAAGCATAGAATAAATAGTATTTCTCAGATGGCCCCATTAATTGATTGTAATTAGG
Organism: Phrixothrix hirtus; assembly: GCA_024586415.1. NCBI lineage: Eukaryota > Metazoa > Arthropoda > Insecta > Coleoptera > Phengodidae > Phrixothrix > Phrixothrix hirtus. The sequence continues at coordinate 25,940 of JAHWXV010612882.1, read as the reverse complement.
AAACAAAGCAAAGTTATTGGTCCTAATCTACCAATCCATCGATTCGAATAGTTATTATTTAAAAATTCTCTAGCAACAACACTAAAATGGAGTGGAACGCCATCAAGAAATAGATCTTTCCAAAAACCCTCTGTAATTTTATCCATTTAATATGGCTGGTAAAAACATTAGTTCTAGTAAATAATCAGCCCAAATATTATACGAAAAAATTTCATGGTGTTTCACGAATTTTGCCTCTAAAATTTGACAAAATTGACAAAATAGTATTCGTAATCGAAAATCAACTTTTAAATTTCCATACCATCATAAGCAAAATATACAAATTTTTGGATACATGTGTGTTGTTCTAGGACTGCCTAGAATGTGATTTGTTTCTTCTAGCTTACAATCAGCACTACTGCATTTAAATGATCCGAAGATGCTGAGGAATTACAGCTACAGCATAAATCTGACGAGTTAAGTTACAATTACCCTACATCAGTATAGGTAATTCACTATTTTCACAAAATTAAGAACCAAGCAAAGCATTACTAACGATAACAGAAAATAGTTGACATCTTGTTTAAGTATAGCTGTCTTCGTTTCGTACATCTGCTCTCCCACCGATTCTCCGTAAGAATTGTATGCATTTAAATTTTATTTTGGCCTTTTGTTATGAACAATATTTTTGTGCCATATACTACAATGCGATGTCCATGGTCTCCAATACTGTATGACCAAAATTTCTCGTAATTGCTGATTATTTTACAAACTATTAATTTTAGAAAAAAACTGTTATATACAAAAGTTTCTTGATTGATAATAATGCATTTATTACGAACCCCGTTTTATTGAAGTTATCTTAACGAGTTTAAATTAAAAAGATGTCCAATCTAAGAAAATTTTCTTTAATAACTGTTACCACTGAGTAACATCAGTTTTTCGAGACAAAACGACCTCAATATGTTTAGGCATAGTGTCAACTAGCTCCCGATACTTTTCTGGAATAAAACTGTCACAGATATTTTGCATCTCTGTCAATAACTCGGGGACTGTTTTTGCAAGTGATGAACAAATCTTTTTTCATTTCGTACCATGACGTCAGCGTTTCAATGGAAGTGAAATCTGAGCTAGTGGATACCAAGTGTAAAAGTTGTATATTATTATGTGAGTCTTTTGGCTCTCGCTTTGCTGTGCAATACGCTGCGTCATCTTGTTGAAAAATAGTGTCAGTTCCAGTTTTTCTAACGTCCTCTATAGTAGAATTCAAGCCACTCTCTAGAATTTGAATGTACTTTTCGATATTCACAATCACTTCAACGAATTGTAATTTACTTTTCTTTTTGAACAATCAGTATGATAATCTTCGTCCTTTCTCCTTATGACTATGCTCCAATGCGGACTTCAAACCTAGACTTATCGCTCCAAATAATGGAGCCCCATTGCTCTTTGCTCAAAGCAACCTGTTTTCTCTGTTTTTCAGTCAATAAGGGATTTTCTTTTGTCTACAATGTCGACTCGCCTTATTTATTAAGACCAAATATCTTATAAACGTTGAAATACAGGCCCTTAGCTGCTCTGTTACAAGTTGTCCTAGAGATTCGTTTTCCAGTAGCTTCACACCAGACAATGCTCAATTAACCACACTTGGGTCGCTGGTTTTGAGTTGATAGCCTATTCAAAGCGCTTTTGTTCGCATCGATAATCATGTTTGCTTTCCTAATCTAAGTTTTTGAGCGATATCACTACTTGTTTTATATAAGTGGACGATATTCCTGATAGTGTAACGGGATAAGTTTATAACCTTCTCTATTTGGAAGACTGACTTGCCAGATTTTGGTATAGATGCGATTATTTTTCTTAGGTTTTCACTCACTGCTTTGCCACGCGGCATCTTATAAATATTTCTTTTTATATTGAATGAAAGCAAAAATGAACACACTCAATTAACTGGTAAAAATGTCAACCTACTTCAATTGTTGTTGTAAATATTCACAGAGCACGGATGACTACTTTACTGAGTTCAATTTAATAAAGTAAACGAGTAGTACCTATTAATCAATTAATATCATATAATTTTGAGTTGAGTAAAATTAAAATGATTATGCCTTATTAAATAAGTATTTCATGTATATATAACAGAATAATCATATTTTGTTTGGTTGCTGTATTGTAGTTGATAAAAAATATATATTTAACGTTTTTGTAAAACTGGGGCTACTTCAATGTGACGGGGCTCGTAGCTATATTGATTTGAGAGTCAATGAACTTGATACAGAGTTGTCACTGTTAAATCATATTTTTACAGTGCAAATTGAGGCCATTCCAAAATACACTAGTTCATCAAAATCAATCAAACATCCTGAATAATGTCGATTCTAAGTTTAAATCGATATAAGGTAATGTTCCAAAAGTTGTCCTTAATCCTAGCTGCTCGAACTGCTGCAACTCTAGTTCTTGATTAGAGAACTCGACCATTTTTCTGTGGTCTAATCGGTTAGTTCTTCTGGTACTATGAGCCAACTTTCTCAAAGCAAGCGTACCTATTTCTCTACTTATGATGCGAAATTGGGGCGGTGGCGATGATAGACATACATGAACTTATTTGCAGGTTGCAAAATTGTGTAACTGTTCCTTTCGACGCCCAAAAAATGAGATTTTCACTTATACTGCATATCATACTGTGTAGCGGTTTAAAGAGTATTAAATTTACCAAAACCTGGCAGAGTTATCACGCTAACGAATACCGAAATAATGAGACATCGCTAGACATATTGCTATCTTTCGTTGACGATCCGTATCAGGCAATCGGTGGTGAATATCCTTAAATTGCAAAAGTTTCACCCGCTGGTAATGAAATTCGTACAAGAGCTTTTCGAAAACAGTTTTGACCGTTGGGTGAAATTTGTAGACACTATGATGAAAAGGATTTTGGCGAAGCCTTAATTCTTACCAATGATATTATTCTCCGATGAGGCAATTTTTCAGCGACACAGTTCTCATTATTGCTCCGACGAAAAATCACACTTCATCGTGGTAGTGATATCCAGTACAGCAAAAAACTACGTGTTTGGTTGGGCGTCATTGGAGATACAATCATTGATATTTTGTTTTATTCACAGGACCCTTAATGCTGATTCCTATCGTACTTTATTGCTAGAAGAAATCATTTCAGGAATCCGACAGCTACCTTTAAATTTCGAAAATACCTGGTTCCAGCAGGACGAAGCGCCTGGATATTTTGGCAAACATATTCGTGAACTTGTAGATGAAGTATTTGCAGGTAGATGGATTGGGTGCAGATTAACAATTAAATGGCAGTCAACTCAGATTTTAACAAACCAGGACATTTTGGAAACATATCGCGTAGTGTTATAAAATGGCGTGGAAATCAGGGGTGGCTATTTGAAAAACGGCCTTGTATTGATAGCTCCGTATCAAAGTCCTTCACGGTCAAACCAACATGGCTACAAAATGTATTGCAACCAATCAAGAAGATTTTGTGTATAAAATTTTTTCTAAAATCAATAATTTACGAAATAATTGCGGGACATTCCTATTACCCTGTAATTTTATTATTGCTTTTTTATAACTGATTGGTTAGAATCAATATTTAATATAAAAAAAATTGAGTTGAGGTTATGCGCTGATTCATGCTTTTGTAGCACTAATTTACTTTTAACCATAAAAATATTATTGTTATTTTTTTTCAGTCCATATTACGATTTTAGTCACATCCTTTAATCTACAATGACTCTCGTTTATAAATATTTTATTCTATTAAATTTCAATTTTCACCCTGTCTCTTCTTTCGATATCATAAAATTATATAAACGGTTTTTTTAGCATACATCTAAATTAGGAGTACTTATTTTAACTACATCAATATTCATTGTATATTAATCCATAACAACTCCTTTTACTTATTTTTTCGCCCGATACTTTTCCTCTTTCAATGTTTTATGCTTTCTATTTCATTGCTTGATTGCGTTATTTTCTAATTTTGTTGAATTCACTTCAATTGTTATATTATTAATATATTTTAATTCGCCTTCCTCAATTTTAATTAATATCGCAGTTCATTAACTCTTACACTAATTTTCTGGTCACATTCCCAATTGTAACTTTCTTTTATCCTATATGAAATATAGTTAAAAGAGAAAATATTGTTTTCGTTCAAATTTTTGATGTCAAAATTTTAGTGCAACACATTTTTGAGCCCCTAGAGTCCGGAAATCACGTGTTTAGAAATTGGCCTGCGTGTGTATCTATCTATCTGAACAGGATATCTCAAAAACAAAAAGTCGTAGATAAATAAAATGTTATATGTAAGTTTTTAAAGTCTGAAAGATACACTAAGTAAAAAATCTATCTTTCTTTATCTTGTATTAAATGCGTGAAACAAAAAATTACTAAAAAAGCCATTCAAACTGTCACAGGATTATTTTTGAAAGCTGAAATATGTCAAAACGCTATCTTTGTTCTTCTTATATCAAACGAATGAAACAAAATACTAAAAAAGCGAATGTCAACCTAAGAATATTTTAATTGTCATTCAAACTGTAACATGATTATTTTTAAGAACTGAAATAAGGATACACATACGAAAAGTAATTAGAAAAAATTACTTTTTTGTTTCATGTATTTCCCAGACATTAACCATCCGAACATATAACCTCAACAATTTAATTAAAATCAAGTAACCGAAAGTACCACTTTACTCTTGTAACTTTTCTTATTTCGCGATTTTCTCTAAATTGGCTCTAACGATTTTTTAAAACTTACTATAATTATTATCTATTTAATGTCCTTTCATGTGATTTAAGTAATTTCTCAGAAAATTTTATGTAAATCGAGTAACCGGAAGAACTTTTACCATTAACTCTGAATAAAATAACTACGAAAGTACAAGTGCTAGCTAAATGAAAATTTATATTTCAGGTCATAAGTACCATTGTATGTAAAATTTGGTTAACATCGAATAACCGGAAGTACCACTTTATTTCTGTCATTTTTAGATATTTTCTGAATTTTTCGGTTTCGCAATGTTCTTAAAATTGGGTATAACATTTTTTTTTAAAATTTAGTACATTTCGTAGCTACTTAAGCGGTTTCTCTAATAAATTTCCGAAAATCGAGTAACCGGGAGTACCTACTTAAAGTATTAATTATGAACTACATATCTCAAAAACTAACAACATGGAAAAATAAAACTTTATATTTAAGTTTACTATGTTCCTGAAATACGATGGAAAGTATTTAAATAAAATCGAATGGTCGGACGTGCCACTTTATTCTTGCGATATTTAAGTGTTTGTGATTTTCACGAAAACGGCTTTAACCATTTTTTCAAAACTTATTATACTTCTTATACCTTTGATGCACTTTTCCGCGAACCCTTCTGTTTTCCTAAAATAACGCATTGAAGCGAGTTATCACAGAAAATCTCTAGAGTTAATCAGCGTTTTGCGTGCCCAGTAATTTTGATGAGTGATCGTTTATTGGAATAATAATTGTATCGTTCCCAAAATAAACGTAAATAATATTTTAATCATTTCCAGACATTATTTGCGTATCTATAATACGAAAGAGAAAGTTGTGTGTTGTTTCACACCAGATTATTTTGTAATACTTCAACTACAATTGTTTTTCCTCTGCAAAATATTTTGTACATTGAAATTCTTTCTTTGTAATTTTCTGTCACATTCCGTAAAATTGAATACTTTTTAAACAAATTTTCAGTGTAGTCCTCTCATCTTTCTACTTTCTTTTCGTATGTTCTATTCCTTCTTTTATATTTATAATATACTGTTGAATGCTTTCTGCCTATAACTATTATTATTGACCTAACAAAAAATCTCCCTTAAACATCGTTTACATCAAGTTGCACATGTTTTCATATTTCCCTTATTAAACACTTTTTCCGGCTTCAATAACGTTTGCTCTTTGGCCTTGATCTTCTTGTTAAGTGCCTCCAAATTTTAGGATCGATATTAGAGAAAATTGTTTACCTAATTTTTAGACAGGAGATTGACTCCCTAGTCGTTTCCCTTCGAAAGGTATGGTTCTTCTCGTAGTTCCGTAGTCCCCCAGGCTAAATAAATTTTATATATCAGCAGTGTGGCTAAGTACTGCGGCGAAGACCTTCGTTGCATTTGTTGCATTTGTGATTTTTGTTAATATTGCTTTTGCGATTTCTGAGTCGATTAATGTCAATCCTGTCGAGTGCGGCCAGCATCAACGCCATGTTGAAGTTCTCTAGATTGCTTTTAGGTGCCTGGGAGACTTTTGGACATACCGTTCTCTATTCTGGCGCGCTTTTCTAATTTATACCGCCGGCGATGGCGTTAGCGTAGGAATTTCCTGTATGCCTATGGTGTACCCATCAGGAGTTTGCATGCTACTTTGCAAGTTAATTCTAAGGTATGCTTTGAACTCTCTGAAATTGGTTGGATGCTCGTCTCCACTTTACGCACTTCGCTTGTGATTGTCAGCATCGCTGTGAGTGACCGTACTGTTGGCAGCGATAGCATTGCACAATGGTGTTCTTCCTCCACGGTGTCTCCGCCTGGATGCTTACGTAGAGTACTTGGCGAAGTGTGTATATCTTCTTTGTTTTTTCTGGGTCGGGCTTGTTCAGCTCCACGTATACCAGTGGTATTGGTATACGGAAGCTGCCGCCCTTGCACATTCTGCGTACCGTGATAGCTGGCAGGCCCTGCTCTTCTAGGTGTTCCTTCATCGTTTCGCCTTTTATTGACTACGGAATCACTGCGCCAAGTGACTTTTGCTCTTCAGCTGCAAAATGTGGTATTACGTCTTACTAGTTTGAAGAATTTCGCGCACTTTTTGAAATTCCCGGTTCCGTGGCTACATTAAACGCGATTCCGTCTCGAATATTTTTTTACGCTGGTTATGTTTACGTCGCTACCTTTGAATTTTACGGTTAATTTTTGCCACTTTTGTTTCTTAGCACTATCGTAGGCAAATTTTTTTGTTTTTTCACTGCACTGTTTTCACTTTCTATGGTTCTACCTTTTCATTCCTTTCCATTTCAACTTCAATTTCTTCCATTTCTTAAGGAAGTTGTATTTTTTTGATGTACTGACATCCACTACCTGATCTTGTTGTCTTGAGTAGTTAGCTTTTTTCCTTTCTTTCATTTCTTGGAAGTTTTCAGAATCGATTAGCTTGATTTCTTCTTTTAACGAGGAGCAATCTAACATCGCGGTTAGTAACATTTTTGCCTCGGTTTTCGCAAATCGTTGGGTTTCTGCGCAGGCAGATGATGGTAACGTATTTTTCACACTAGCACTAGCACTTAAGCGTTTGGAAATCGCTCCCGTATTGTTCTGCGCAGTGGTTATGTTCTGCACGGCGGGTTTACTCGATATAGAATTTGCGGTTTTCTTTGCTTGTACAAGATGGTTTTCTACTTTTCGCCATAGTTCTATATTTTGCCGTTGCAGATATTGTGCTATTACCTCTAGTTCTGCTTCGCTTAGGAAGGTGCTTAATCCAAATTTTTCCACAACTGCGGCCATTGAAGAGGACAATGTAATACGATTAGCGTTCATCGCGAAGTGGTTCACACAACGACACTATCGCGGAGAAAAGAATATTGTGGTTTGTTTGTGCTGCATCTGATTCACCACTGCATAAGTAACAAGAGCCTAAGGTACACCAGCAGGTCACGGTACCCCTACCACAAGGAAAAAGTAGAAAGATAGAAGACTGAGATAGAACGATCCAGGTAGTCGAAGAAGATGAGGAGAAAATGTGGCGACTGCTGAAAGCTCTTAGAACCAAGAGAGAGCCCAGTACGTTTGCCAGGTAAATAAAAGGTTAATTTTCGATAACGTTGAACAATCAGAGATAATCGCCTACGTGCTCGATATACAATTTAAGATCGATATCTCCCCTGAATATAATCTCGTATTAGAAGCGAGCCTCATTTGAATGCAGTCGTAAATTCGCTCAACCCCATAAAATTGCCTGAAGAAAAAGTGGGCCTTAAAATTAGTAGACTGAAAGACAAGAAAACACCCGGCACAGACGATATATCGAACAGGATTCTGAAGGTGAGGTACGGAAATCCATTAACGGAAATCACTAGTATTATAAATGCGTCGGTAGCCCTTCGATATTACCCAAAATCATGGAAGAAGGTCATTGTTGTTACAATCCCCAAGAAAAACAAAGATCTCAACATACCCACCAACAGAGCGTTCTGTGTTCCTTTGCAAAAATTCTAGAAAGCATCATCAACACATTGTGTTAAAAAATATAATTCCAGCGACATAATTCAGTTTCAGACGGGGCCTATCGGCCATACAACCGGTCTCAAACTTTATTAAAAATTGAAAAAACCAAAAACCGTAGACTCTTCGCGTACGGTGCTTTCATAGATATTGAGGAAACATATGACAAGGTCTGGAGGAAGGCCTTAGTACTTAAAATAATCAGTCAGTATAATTATGAATATTGTGACAATCACAAAATTATTTCTGGAAGACAGGAGCTTTTCAATAAAGATAAGAGTAGCTATATCGAATCAAAGGTTTACAAAATAGGCCTCGCTCAAAGATTTCCCCTCTTCATGATTATATTTAATATGTACGTGGCGACACGTCAATACTAGCCACGGGCATGAGTTCAAAGAATACTGCTGGCGAAATTATGGATTCTATGTACTTCCTACAGAAATACTGCGATAAATGGAGGATTGCCATAAAACAACAAAAACCGAGCTCGTAAACTATTCTAAAAGAAATAGAGCGGAATGAGTATCCTCAGCAAAAACTCTAAAATGGGGATACAGGCTACTTACCTGGGTATGACATTAGATCGGAAGCTGACGCTAAAGAATCACATCTCAAGACGAATGAGGCTAGTTACCTTATGCTGTTCCAAACTTTACTGGAACGAAAGAGCATGTTATCTCTATCCAAAAAGGAAAGGATACTCAAGGTAGACTTCATCCCTATACTAACCTATAGATAAGCATATTGGACATTCGATGCCTTAAACATCATCAATGACATAATTAAGACTGATTTCAGGCGCTCCTTGGTACCTTGAAAACCAGGCGATCAGAAAAGACCTGAAAGCGATCCACTTGGCAGCGAGTTAAAGACAACAATACATGTACAATAAACTACAGCAACGTTCATCATCAGAGGTTCGGGCCATGGGACAGCGACTGGCTCAAAATTTAAGCTTGCAAGTAAATTACCATAGTTAGAATGGTAGGCCTCGCCAACTGTTAGTAGGCCATATCTACCCTCTTGAGGTTGACCCATTAACCATTAACAACAAACAAAGCATTCATCGGCTAAATGCTATAAGTATGCATAATGAAAAGGAAGTAAAGAAAAAAAGGTACTACAGCACAAACTTCGGAAAAACATGAAACCGCAAAAGAACAACCGTTCAATACGGCTGCTTAGTCCTAACTCTCCTGTAAAAACCTAGACACATAACTTTTTCTCAATCGTATAAGGAAAATTTTCCCATTTTACAATTTGTGTGTTCTAATCGTCTTACATGTTCTTCATTTCACTTAGATTTATGAACCCCGAAAAATTTGATATTCTTCTATTACTCTTTACATACCATTTCGGTACTTAAGAGCTTTTAACCATAATTTTTTGAAATGTGGTATAACATCAGCTACAATTTCATCTATAGGACTTCTATCACATAATTTTTAGCTATCTTCATTTTGGGCGTACTACGGGGTTTTATCTTTTAGTCCTTATTTGCATTTAGCTTTATTGCGTTGTAATAGGCTTTCCAGATTACTTGAACCAGTAATTTTTATTTCAATCTGAAGGCGACAAAAAATTGCGACGGAAACTTTGACCACTAAAGTCCATATGAATTAACAATAATTCTACTTTTATATGATCAACACTAGCTTCAAAGAAAACAAAAACAACTTATTCGCGCTGATGTATAATGATATGGTAGCCGCCCCGATTGGGGTAGCGTTTAGCATTTTGTCTTTACACCCAAGCAACGCGGGTTCAAACCCGATCAAGATCGGCAAATTTTTTATCAGAGAAAAATTTAAAAAACATGTCTTCCCTACTGGCTGTGAAACTCCTTCAGATTCGGCAAAATTCTAGTAAGCATGCCGAAATGACTTTATGACAGTTCTAATCTAAGAAGGCCAAGGGAATTTCCGCATCCCAAAGTCTCAATCACAAAAACAAACAAACATAATGACATGGTGAGATAGATTTCCTATCAATTTGATAAATATTTGTCAATTACGTCCTAGAAGAATGTAAAAAAGAGAAAAAGGTGTTTACTGTTCTTCCGAAATTATGGTCCACGCGTTTTTATGAAATTAATTAAACATTATGGTATTATGAAACTGTAAGTTCGATTTTTTTCTAAAATTCCGTAGATTTTAATTTCATAAAAATATATCAAATTGTTTTTAAATAATTTTGGAATAACAGTAAAATACGCAATTACTTTCATTTTTGTCCAAAAATTAACTAGAAATGTATTTTACCATATTTAATTTCTTTCTTGAGTGTGAATATTAACCCTACGATGAACACAAGGTGTTCAAAATTCGTTCCGCACTGGTTTAAACATAATTGAAATTTTGTGGCTCTGAAATTGTTGCTCACTGAACTTCTTCTTCAGCCAATTTCTGACAAGTCGTATCCTCTCCATCACTTTGTATTTTGGTAAACAATACTTTTCGTTTATCCCCATAAAAATTCGTGAGTGTTAAAGCGGACATTTTCGAAAGCTATCGTAAAATCATTACTTATAATCTCACCTAGGTGCTCAATAAACTATGTACCAAGAGATTTATTTAAAATAATATCATTTTAGATAACACACTATCATTACAGCTTTTTTGTTTTCCATACTTTTGTTGCGAATATAGACGTTTTGATTTTTTAATAGCTAAAATTCCCTAAACAAATTAAGCCGTATTTAAAATCGTGCCTTAGGCCGATACAGTATCAAATTTTAACTAGAAGTTAAAATATTGTTCACAATTTTCAACACTGACTTTGATGTCAATTCATGTTACTATCTCTTCTTCAACGATTTTTCTCTGGCCAGATAAGAATGAAACATTTTTCGATTTGAAATATTTTACTCCCAACGTTGATTTTGGGAACTAAGTGCCTATACAAATTTTAAATAAAAGTCAAAATTTCATCTTTAATTTGCTTGTGAACAGAGCTGTTATATTTGATTTACTTCTAATCAATTGAAGTTCAAGGTCGATAAACGTTCATTTTCAATCAAAACTATAAGAATTATTTTCAATCCTCTTTATCATTACGTAGAAATATTGAACAACGAAAGCATTCTACAACTATCTATAAAAAGTTATCAAAGTTATTGTTTTAGTAACTGGAGGGCGCCACCAGAATGCAATTGAAGCATTATGCGTTGTTTATTACATTGAAACCCAGCCAATTTATTTCACATGAGATTATTTCTTGTTCATTTTAAATATAAAATGCCAAATGTGTATACATCCCTTCTAATGTCTTAATATTTAACATATGTAAATAAATCATATTTTTTAAGTTTGCATTTTGCAATAAAATTTAGACAATTAGTAGGTACTAAACTAGTTCATGTTTGTTTTGCTAAAATACATACATACATATATACAAGCGACTTATTCTTCGATTCATTTAAAAAATCAAGAGAAACAGTGTGCCACATGGCAAATTATACAATATAATTCGATTTTGCTTTGTAAAATCGCATACAATAAAAGATAATATTTAAAGCACACACATAAGTGCTCATTTAACAAATTTAGCATTCTCAATACAGATATCATTTTGGTAGTCTTCCTTATATTTTGTTTATTGTTTCAGTCAATACTCGTAGAGTGTTAATAATTATAAATCAACACCATAAAATATTGCTATAAATTGCGGATTAACATAAAACAGTTATTTATATTCATGGGATGTAACCGAGTTTTAATTTTACATACCAACGCATGGGCACACACTTGCCTTGACAAAATAACTGTTTTGCTTGGAAATGTTAAAAGTGCAAACTCGCTTGGTTTTACCAAGACCGCAATACTACATATGTATATGTTTTTACAAAGTTGGAAACAGGTTCTAATTAGTTTGTCCAATATAATTATAGCTTTTACCACATGATCAAAATAGTCTTCAGTGGACCAATTAACTGTAAATTATTTCGATTACGTTAATGTAAATATTTTCATGGCGAGCAGTGATATAATTGTGCTACTCGAACGCAATCTTTTATTTCTAATACATAAAAGAATCAAAACATATTGAAAGTGAATACGTACATACGTTTACTGCAATGGTTTTTAACAATAGATTATCTATAAATAGATCCTCCAGACTGGGGCGGAACTGTCACCAAATTTTTGGTTGCTAATTTTTTGTGGCTTGTCACTTACCTACTTAATATTTTTCTTAATCGTTCGTTTTCAAGAAATGTTAAATTCTTTGACTTTTCCAAATTTCGAGGCAATGTTGTCTTTAGCTTTGTCTCACTGTCGAGTATTGTCACGCTAAAAGTTTTCTTTCCTAGTATTTGTCAGTTTCCCTTACTTACCATATTGAGCCTGTTCAATTGTTCACAGCATTTTCATATCATTATGAGTTGTTTTTTAATCCGTTTCTAAATATATTGTCATTGATTATTCAGATTACTTTTTATGTTGCTGTATATTATTAAGTGTTCGTTACCAATTACTAATTTACCGAGAAGAAGTGTAAATGATTAATGATTTGATGTGTAAATTTCTGCGTAATATAATCATGAAGCACCCGTCTCAGGTGCCCAACAAAATCAATTATTAACACTACACAAATGGACAACTCGAAGCACAATAATCTAACTTGCCAATCAAGGTATAGGCAAAAAATGCACTTTACCGTTTACACTATTATGGATTGAACATTTCGTGTCTGGAGTTTACATCTATTTGCGGATTTTGGTTTCCTCAAATTTTCCTGTACAATAATAAATCCTTCTTACATCTTAATACCATTAACTCATTCCATGGTTTCTGTTTTAAGATTTTGCATTACCACACTCTCTTTTGCAGTCCTATACAATCCGATACTTTTATTTTTTATTTTATCAATTCTATAGCTACGGGCTTCTTCAAACTTATACCAATGTCCATTTATTCTTGCTTTATGTGAAATTTATGAATTATCTGTTTGTTGAAGGTCTGTTTTCGCTTCATAGGTTGGGGCTATCGAACACAATTATTTAAATAATTTACCATAGTATCTAGTTACCAAAGCAAAAGATTTTAAATTCATAGATTTCTCTGTTGAAGAAAGTTTGCTTAGCAAACGCAAAAGAACTCCCGACAAAATGTTTGGCCTTATGTATTTGTGATTATAGCTGGGACTTCGGGGCGAAGAAATTCAGCTATGATCGTTAAGCGATGCTTATTAGAATTTAGCGAAACATGGAGCTGTTATAACCGCCAGATAGGTTCTTTAAGTCTCAAGCATCCCATTAACCCTGGCCTTAACTTTTACATCTTTACCCAAGAAGAAGGCATTTCAAAACTTATCTCCACTTAAAAGTTATCGAAAACGACCAAGTCCGAATTCGCGTATTTAGGTTCAAATATTAGATTGAGCCACCAAGGCTGACCATTAGATTTCAAAAATGTGCCAATTGTAGTCGATTATTTATTTTTTACTCAACTCATACCTCTTTTTTAATTAAAATACACCGACATAAGATTGGAACACCAAAATGTGATAATTTCAGGATTCAATTTGGAAGAAATATTTAATAACAATAACAAGGTGTTTTCAGCGAACACAGCAGTTGCTTTTCCAGCATAAACTTAGCTGAGTAATAATGAAATATAAGCGCTGTCGTATCGCTGAACGATCCTTTAATTCGTTTTGCACTATCGCGTACATTTACCGGCTGTGTTGATTGTCACGTTCTGATATATTTCGCAAACTGTTGTGATTGTCATGGTAACGCCGCGATAACAAGCACGTTATTGTTCATAATGGTACTAGTACTGTTATAAAACCGAGTAAAGGTTTGATATTAAATTGTCGTAATTAGTAATGGTTGTCGTTAGTGGAAAAAATAGTGTACGACACACGATCGTTAAGTGCCTTAGTACAGGTCTCAAAAATTAGCAAAACTCAATCCTTTAGGTCTCGTTTTTCTAACTTTTTGCGATCTGTACTATCTCGCACAAGCCGGACACGCTGTTTTGCCTTCTGAAACGTTCGGCGGATTTCTCTACTTTCCTTTTCATTTTTTTTCTTTCTTTGCTATTTCTTCCTCGATAGTCGCACGTTTCATTGTAGATGTTATGAGATCTATGACCCTTATAATTTTGCTCTCCTTGTTTTCGGTTTATCATTGGCAAAGGTTAACATTATAAATTGATTTTATACTATTGAAATCTTTGGATAAAATTACTGAGTGGTTATGGATCGGCTAGGATATATTGTGTTCCATGGTTAACTTTCTTTGTAATTTGTAGCTATTTGACGCGGAGGCTGTAAATCTTTTTCAGTAATTTATTAAAGTAAGTGCAAATTCTTCCACTTTCAAGATTTGTGGATTGAAAGGTTCAGTTCCAGTGGCCTTGAAATTTTTCATTGTATTTCTAACGGTCACTATTATGAAATATGTAGCGCTTAACAATTCCCCAGTGATAACGTCAGTTTGCCTGTTTTGGTTCACTCAACAGCTTAGTCGATATAAATGATCTATCGAACTTAAGTCAGTATTGTAATTACTTCGGGCAAAAATAAAACCTTTTCTGTTCATTGCGACTGAGATATTTACCACTATCAAAGTCTTTATTATTTAAATAGTTTAACAAAGAATAAATACAATATTTATCTTTGTATAGATATAAATGAATTTTAATTATTTGCATGAAGAATTGATGAATTAAACGTTATTTACTTTATATCTTTTTATACCCATGCTCTGGCAGTTATTGAGTTAATTATATTAATAAACTGACTTTTAATGAATTTTGACCTCAGATTATCTCTATTCTTCGATGCATTTTCTTGAATCGATTTCTTTAAGACGCAACACATTAATTATACGTGTAAGACTTGATTATTAATTGATTGAATATGTAGATTCTTGCACTCACGATCAATTGGTTTGTTATAATTAATCGATGGGTTACTCGGTCTCATAATGCGACTACTTATAAAATTTTATGAGTTAAATTAATTTATCAATATAACTACGTTTTATATTACGATGTACCTAAGTTTACTGGTAAAACATTCCTTTAACAACGTCTTACGGTCTTTTACGAAGTTTTATTTCATATCTAAAATACGCAGACTTTAATTATAAGCGTCACTAACAACCAATTGGAGTTCTCACAGTTCGTTTAAATTTCGCTTCATACGTGACTTTTAGTACATCTCACCTACTTTAGCCTAAGTATTTATATTTCTAGGATTTGAATTTACAAAGATATAGTCTATTACTAAAAGTGATGTTGCCTAGCTTTATGAACGTCACCTTAAAAGGACCGAAGGCGCCGTCCGTTTGTTTAGAATTATTTTGTAATTCAATTTTAATTTGCAATATTAGATTAACTTGTATGATGGTTTAGATTATTACGAAGTTAATTAATTATAAACAATAAGATTTTTGATCAATGACTAAATTATTGCCATGAATTCATCAACACTCCGTTTTGTGTAACTTCATGAATTGTATTTATTAATATATTATGCAATTGTATAACTAATTAACTCAATTTCACTTTGCACTTCATAATATATTGTAATAACTTACGTTATCTTCTATCTTCTATCGTCTATCTTCTAGAACTAAAAAATGACAAGAACTCCTAAATTTTATTTGTTTACTTTCTGAAAACTAATAAAAATTCGGTGTTATTAATTTCATATAGCTATTTTCTTTAATTGGTATATAACTTGTGACATTGTTTGTGGACCATTCTGCAAAATTACAAATTAGGCAGGCTTGTCATAATCACTGCGATTTTTTGTGGCATTTTTTTGATTTAGAGCTGATTTAGTGTGTTCGTCATGCCTCAAAAATTACAAGAAATTAAGTGAATTCGACGATTTACGTAAAAGCGGTTTGTTCATTCCAGGAAATCGGAAATTACTTAAATCGAAACCAGTCAACCGTAATACGAGTATAGCAAGGATGTTTCGAAGATAGCTCAAAACGTCGCAAAAGAGGTATAGTGGCAGCAAGAAGAACAAATGAGCGTCAAAGGCGTCGTTTGAGCAGCTGGTATTTTGAGACCGATTTTCTAGTTGGCGAAGGATGTTGTCTTTTTCCCTAAGAACTCTTTACATACGAATACGAGGTTTTGCATTGATATGTTATCGCACTTCGACCGCCTTACATCAATAACCACAATTAGCCTGGTGTGCTGAAGGACCCAAATAGAACATTGAGTAGTATCGAATTGTGTTAAGTGATAAATTTATATTTTGTTTGAGGATGCCTGATGGCTGCATGAGGGTAAGACGAAAACGTAGCGAAAAATGGAATCTGCAATTTTCTGTTGAGAGGCTGGTACATCGAGTAGTGGACATTTAGGTATGGGGCGCTATAACGATACATCAAAGACACGATAGAACCTTACGTTCTTCCATACATGTAGCGGATGGAATAACTTATTTACGAACATGTTGCGTGAGCTTCCTTAAACATATCGTTCTCCCGACCTTTTCCACCTAGACCATGTTTGGGACATTATGAATGGAAGATTAAGAAACTTAACAAACACTTTATTAGTACTGGAAGTTCTTTCGCATTAAATGCAAGTTGCTTGGGAAGCAAGACTACAAGAAGACCTTGATTGCTTAATTTAATTAGTACCGTGGCGTGTTAATAATGTGTAAATAACAAGGGCAGGCCATCACATTATTAATAAAAATTGTAAAGTCCTATTTGTTTTATTCCAAACGTTAATCAATTTTTGCTTTTTAGTTACTAAACATGTTTCCCACTCCTAAATGTTGCAATTTTTTGTATACACTGCCGGAAAAAAGTTTAAATATAACTGCTTTATAGTTGCTTTTCGTGTATATTTTCCACAAATTTATTTTTGCTTTGTCTTCGAAAATTGGGCACTAATAAAATATGTTTGTAATACAAAAATACAAAAATTAAATGCAATTTGAGATTTTGCCATTATTTTATGCTAGAAGAAGCAAGTAAAATAGATAGGAAATACTAATTAACGTCAGTAATTCCTGCACCAACGATGACGTAATATCACTTCTGCTTCTTTTTGCAGATATGTTTACGATTATTTTTTGAGCTTGATTGCATACGGTTTGCCTTGCATTTATTGTCGTATTCATAATAGCTACACACTTATCCTTACTCTAAGCAGTTGGAATGAAGTTGGTGAAGATGTAATAGTTGGTTTATTTTCCCGCTTTTTAAATCACTTCGCGTTTCTTGTCTAGTAAGGACGCTACCATAGAATAGAATACAGGCGATGATAGTTTCCGAAAGAGATTAAAAAACGTTTGCAATTCTAATCACATTACGCTTTAATCAACCTCAAAAGTACCATCTAGTTTCCTTAATTTATTAAAGCCGTAATTAATTGTTATGTTTATTTCAGATGTTTTAGATGATGGTTTTTCATGTCCCGATGGTGAAGTTATAGGTCCAAGTGGAAGAACTCTACCACATCCAACGTTTGTCCATCCAGATGACTGTCAGAAGTTCTATATTTGCAGAAATGGGGTGCAGCCGCAGAAAGGTTCTTGTTCGGCAGGTAGCGTTTATAACGAAGACACTTTTACCTGTGATGAACCGGAAAATGTTCCAGGATGGTAAATTTTTTAAATTATTTTAAGACATTAATTTATGAGTTTGTTTTCAGCGAACACTACTACGATGAAGATGAGAAAAAACAATAATTACTATATTAGAATGTGTAACTTTATATGTTTACGTACGTCTTAATTATATATTCTATATTATTAAATAATAAAGTGGCGAATTATTTTAATTGATTTTTGTTATTCGATAAGAGTGTAGTATTGCGTAATACCATTAATCAGAACAGTGAAAGTATTCGTTTTTTACCTGTTTAGCTTAAAGGTACGTTTGTACTTGCACTGTATAGTTAACATAAGTTAAAAAATTAAAACTTCCAAGGTAATCTAGCTTTGCAATTAACAAACTTTTCAAATTTACATAAAATGATGTTTTATGTTAGCATAAGTAGAGAAATCGCACATATTTTTAGTAAAATCTTTAAATGAGAACTAAGGGAGTTATGTGCAAACTTTCTCTCGGTTTCTTTCTCGTACATATAAGTAAGTATTTAAGAAATTGTTTTTAAATAATTATAGAAAATAAAAATTGTGGGTTTTTGTAGTCTATCTGACCCAATTTTACACAGTTTTACTTTAAAACAGCTTTTTGATTTTTGGTATTAATAACCGCAGGAAAAATATTAAAACAAATAGTACAGGTGAAGGGTACTATATGCCTAGTAAACGGTAGTGACGAAGGAGTAGTAATCAGTTAGTAGAAAGTGTTCGACGGTCAGACAGTAAGGATATACCAGCATGAAAACTTTGTGTTATATTGTTATTTTCGCAGTCCTTGCTTTTGGTATGTACACCATTTTGTTGTGGATTATTCAAACTTTGCGCTTTGGCGCATCTATTTTAAAATTGTTCATAAACGTATATTCATTTAAATGTAATATTAAACCTGTATGTCGACTCTCTACGCTTCAACAAGTAAACGACATATTTGGTTCACGAAAGTTGTTTCTTTATATTTTTATCCCTTTTCTTGATCTAGTTCAGTTACACATATAGAAATAATGTTTATAAAGTAAATTATATATTTATTTTCCTTTCTATGCTAGTTCAAGGGGGTCTCCTTGTACAGGACGCGCCATCTTGTCCAGATCCCCACGGAGTTCACGCGTATGCACATCCGGAGTCCTGTAATTTATTCTTTCTATGCACAAACGGAACACTGACCGTAGAACAATGCGAAAATGGTTTACTTTTTGATGGGAAAGGCGGCGTCCATAACCACTGCAATTACAATTGGGCCGTACAATGTGGTGAACGTAAAGCTGACCGTAAGTAGTCTTTGCATTCCTTGAGGCTAACTAGAATTAAACAAATCATTAACAGTAACACCGATAAGTACCCCTGGCTGTGAATATCAATTTGGTATATACCCGGATGGCTCGGAATGTAACGTCCATTACATTAAATGCGCACACGGGGAACCTCATCCAGAACAATGCGAAGCCGGATTAGTTTACGATGAAAAAATTCACGGATGCAACTGGCCCGACCTACTTTTAGAAAAATGCAATCCGGAAGGTATAGTATTATTCTTAATAATACAACGTTTTCATTTTGTTTTTATTTCAGCTGTTGTGGGATTCAAGTGTCCAACTAAAGTACCATCACACACTCCTGCTGCCCGATTTTGGCCCTATCCTCGTTTTGTTGTTCCTGGCGATTGCCATCGTTTAATTACCTGCGTCAATGGCTTTCCTCGACTGATTTCCTGCGGAGATGGAAAAGTTTTCGACGAATCTTCTTTAACTTGCGAAGAACCGGAATTAGTCGCACATTGCGGGGGAAATCATCTTTAAATATAAGAATTTTATAATTTCTCATATGTATAAAAAATTGTACAAATGTAGATTCACATAATTGTTTTGTACTCATTTCTTCTTTTTTAAAATAAAAAATATACAGTCAACTACTTAATTTTCGTTTTTACAGTTCATATTTGACTATAATTAAACAATTTTTTCAATTACATTAAATCTGAGTGGCAAAGATCATTAGAAGTAATTGTAAATAACAGATTGGAAAGCTAAGATCTTGTAGATGTATAGAGTTTATTTTAAAAGCAACTGATGCTATTCAATGATCCACAAACCTACATATTCCTAAACGTTTAGCTTTTAGGGGCATTTCACTATTAAATCCGGGAATTACATCCTAAAATGCCTAACAATAATATTAATTTGGCTTATTTTAATGCAATTCGATATCCGAGTCAATTTTTGAAGTATATCGCATTTTGGGACAAAATTCGAACGTCCTGAAGTAAACCGGACCAGATTTTTTAAATTAACTGTGCAGATATAAAACCTTCAGGCATAAATTCTTTAATGATAGATATTTTGTTGATAATGTGAGATTTAGAGATGGTATAAAATCGTCAGAGTAGAAGGGATATATAAGTTAACATAGTGACCTAATTGTTTAGTTTACTAACTGTTGTGCACCACGTCTTGGAGTTTGAACAGGTGCATGTTCTCGGTGATGAGCGCGGAAGTGACATTCACCTAGGATTTTCGACATTTTTTCGCCATGAAGGTTAGTATTTGATTCTAGTTATATTCTTAATTATATTCTCAATATAAGATTTTGGCTGAAATAAACAAATTTTTTATTTATCAAGGGTGTTATTATAATTTTGTAGAACAATTTAAAGGTATCACACATAAACATTTTGCAAAAGAAAATTATAATATAAAAGATAAACTGAAAGAAATGTTTTAAATTAATTATTAAAAAAAGTCAAGTACCGTTTCTTCTGCAGTATAAATTGCAGGCATATCGTGTTGAGATTATTTTAATTAAATTATTACTTGCTTTAATCATTTTATTACATAATTATTGCACGGTATCTCTATTTTGGTCACTCATTTAAATTCCAAGGTCATTCTAGCAATTTGTGTAATTTTTTATAGAAAAATATATTTTTAAATTTATATACATTGTAATGAATTTCACTTTAAAGATGTTTTTGGTTGACACATTGATATACCGATTTCTTCTTCTTTAAATAAATGTAGAATAATATTTACGATTTTTATAAAATTGTTACCATAATATTACAAGGCTAATCCATCTTCAGAAAGTGGGGGTCAATGCGAAAAGTAATTTTAATTTTGGTCCTGTCATTAACATCTGCGTCTTTTGGAATACCAAAATATTACAAAATATTAATGTTTAAATTCTCAGAGGCTTTCCACAACATTTTTATCAATGCCTAAATTTTCATCTCTCGATACTAGTCAAAAATAAACAAATTATGGTTTCAGAATTTTCGCCAAAACAACATTCCTTTGGTTAAAAAGTAAACCTCAGTGTATCGTCCCGATTTAAACAATTTGAAACGAAGCACACGTCTGCAGATAAACAGTTTCGAGAAATGAAACTAAAACCCAAAATGGGTGCTAATTCAAAAGCAACATGCCACAATATTTCCTTTTATATCAAAACCGGATTTTTCATTGCCCACTCATTTTGAGGACGACGACATCCCTAAAAAATATTAAAATTACCACAAACATTTCTTTTTAAAAAAAACGTAATTTCCAAATCAAGTCTAAATAAAGTTACAGTGTTTTTCCCTCCCTATTAGAAATGATCTATCTACTGGCCTGGAACATTCAAGGAAATTGTGTTATAAGCAGTTTTATATTTTCTATTTAGCAGCATTCATTGAAATGATTAAAAAAGTTAACTTAACAAGGATAGATAACAATTTAGCTACCTTGTCAGATATTGTATTTTTCATGCAAAATGTCTCAAATGTTTGATGCCTTTAATTATATTCTCAAATTACATCTTAAAACTATTTCAATTTAGATTTTCAAAACCTTTGTTTTAAAATTGATATGGGTAACTTCATCAACGACGTGAACGACAACTTAAATTTTGGTGGCAAACTTTTTGGTTGATTCGATGAATGTATCCATTTAAACAAGCACTATTTAAAAATCGAAAATTGACCATCTGTTTAGCATGCAATGTTTACCAAGTAATTAATTTCTAATTTATTTTTATTTAGATTTGTTGTTAGTTAAGAAAACATTGAAAAATAAGAAGAGACGAATTCAATGTAACCCAAGCAACTATACACAGGCATGGCTTTTAAAATTGAAAAACTAACGTCCAAAGTAATAACTAAAAACAAACTTTATCAATTTATAAGTTGACATTTTAGCAATGCAAAAAAGGTAGATTTGTTTCAATATTACTTTGATTTTCTTGCAGACTTCTATGTATTTCTTAAATCAAAAACGGAAAATAAGGATGCATAGGCACAGGAATACATTCTGAACTGTGCGAATTCAGAAATCACTCAAAAACTGTATTTTTAGTTATCGTTTCTTTGATAGCAAATACCTAATGAGCAATATCTTCGTGATGTGTTGTAATCGGGCTTATCTGATGGAAAAATATTTGGTGATCTCCAATTGAAAAGTAACTAGGGTATGGAAAGTGTAACACCAAAAAGTGGTGCGAACTTTCTAACCAAATTTGGAAAAAATGTTGGCCTACCAATACATAATAGTTGAATACATTTTGAGATTAAGCCTTAATGCAGTAATGTCATATTTGACATTTAGTTTTTCCGATTTACTATTTCTTTCGATTATTATTAACATTATGTCAATTGTGTTTTATCCTCAACCGTGGATTACAGCAACGGAGACATTACTGTCAATTGAGCGGACTCAAAAAAGGTCGCATGGTTGGTGTTCGGGAAAGAAATATTTCGTTTAAAGAAATTGCAAATAGTCTTAACCAAAACCAAACCGCCGTTATGCAATGCTATTAAGTATGGAGTGTAAAAGGTCAAGAGCAACGCAAAAGAGGAACCGTTGATTAAAGTTGGACGAATGAAACGTAGAACCTCGAATTTGAATCATTGCACTAAAGTACAGATTCGTCGGTACAAGATCAATTGCTGATGAATATTTTCATAAAAAAGATCATCCTATAACTCCGTCGTAGTCGGTATTTTGACTTAGTGCCGTATCGACCACATTTTGTGTCACCCTTAAACTCTTCAGCACCGGCAGCAACGTTTACATTGTTGTACACTAAGATTTAATGCCACCTTAAGTGGCTCCCAGCGATTAATATAGATTTAATTTACGAACATATGACAGTCGCATACAGATCTAAAACTACTGCGAGGATTAGATATGGGCATATATTTCATATAGGAGTAAGTCCCTTATTATTAATCTGAGACATTTTGACAGCTCAGGGGTATATTGAAGAAGTGATAAAATTCCATGTACTACCTTTTGCAACGGCTGAAAACCAGTTTTTCTAGCAGAGTAATGCCTGCCCCATGTTGTAAGGGTTTCTTTAAATCTCTTTCAAGACCTTACGTCATGGTAATTAGCACCTCCTGACTTGTTACCAATGATGTGGTGGGGACTGAGGAACCTAGCTAATCTGCCACAAACGCTAGAAGCCCCTGGTACTAATTACAAGTTGCTTGGGATATAATACCTCGAAACAACATAAACTGCTTGCCGGAATCAATACTAGGTGAGCCAATAACAGGAGCAAATCAACACAATAGAAAAGATGTAAACGAATTGGTTGTAGTTTTTCTTTGAAAATTTAATAGGGTATTACTTGCTTATTACCTAATATTCCTGATGCCTGATTAAAAAAATTGGTGCCGCTTCTTCATGTTGCAATTTTCATGTCACTGAGAAAATAAACTATTGAGCATTTAAAATAAACATTCTGCAAAAAAGTTATGCTGTTGGAAATTATGTAGAAAGGTCGTTTAAGGTATGTCATATCCGATAGAAATCAGCTCCTTTAGAAATACGTTTTTAATTTTATTTTAATAACCGATCGGAACTTACTTTCTGGGTATGCCTCGAATATGGAAAGAGGTTAAATAGACGATAGTTAAATATTGCCTCTGACATTTTCATGAAGATTATGAAAACATTTTTAGGATATTTCTGTCTACTGTTTGACAAAAGACCAAAATATAATACCAAATTTTCAATATTTTATACAGTATGTTCCAAAAATGATGCGAAAACTTCAGACAAACATTTTCCTCTGCAAGAATGCAAATTTCAGCAAATAAAGTTCATGTTTTCTTTTTTTGGTTTATGTGAAGAACATTTCTTTTATCGAGTATTTAAATATTTGAAATTATTAATAGTTAATATTCCTAGTGACATGGAAATTGCAATACCAAGGAGTACGAACATTTTAATCAAGCATCGGGAATATTGGGTTACTAACAAATAATTCTTTAGTAAATTTTGAAAAAAAAATGCAACCAATGCGTTTAATTATTTTTAATATTGTGTTGATTATCCTATGTTGTTTACACACTTGACTCACCATGATATTGATTCCAGCAAACAGTTTATGTTGTCTCGAGGTATTATGTTCCAAGCAACTTGCAATTAATGCCGGAGAGCTTCCAGCGTTTGAGGAAGATTAGCTACGTTCTCCAGTCTCCACTTCATCATTGGCAACAAGTCAGGAAGTACAAATTTCCATGGTATAAGGTCTTGAAAAAAGTTCAAAGAAATCCTTACAACATGGCGATGGGCCTTTTTCTGCTGGAAAAATGCTTTTCAGCCACTGCAAAAGGAAGAACATGGAATTTTATCACTTATACCTCTTAGCTATCAAAATGTCTCGGATGAAACTTACTCTTATAAACAATACAACCCCATATATTATCCTTACAGTATTTTTAGATCTGTATCCGGTTGTCTTGTGTTCCTAAATTTAATCGATTTTAATTGCTGCATACCACTAAATGTGGCAATTAAATCTTAGCATACCTTATTACAAAAGTTGCTGCCGATGCTGAGGGGTTAAGGGTGACACAAAATGTGACCAATACGACATTAAGCTAAAATACCGGATACGGCAGAATTACAGGATGACGTTTGTAATGAAACCATTCATCAGCAATTGATCTTGTTTTGAAGAATTCGTCCCCCATTGCAATTATTCAAATTCGAGGTCCTAGGTTTCACAGTTCGTTGGACTTCTTCACTTCATGCTTGATAATATCGCATAACGGCGGTTTGGTTTTAGTTAAGACGATTTACAATTTCTTTGAACGCCAACTATTCAGCCTCTTTTGAATACGCTCAATTGGCAGTAATTTTTTCGTTGCTGCAATACAGGCTTGAGGATGAATGACAATCGATCGATGTTAATAAAAATCAAAGAAACTAAGAAATCGAAAAAGACTAAGAAAGTTCGAAAAATGTACAGCATCAAATGACATTACATTACATTACATCCCAAAATATAATGTGAGATTACATTACATTACATTCCAAAATATAATGTTTACCTACTGGTAACCCAACATTTTTGCCAAATATGGTGTAACAGTCTGCACTGCTTTTTAGTGTTGCAGTTTCCATGCAATTTTTCCATTGGAGGTCACTAAATCTTTTAGAGTTATATATGCCAATGTTTGTATCTTGTATTAGTAGCCCGATTAGAACACATCTTGAAGATATTGCTCATTAAGTACTTACTTTAGGAAAATATGGCTTTACTTCTGACCTATTAAGAAGTGTTATCTAATATCATGCCAATACGTCTAACGAAGTTAGTGAACCTTTGTTTTTATTATTAAATGTTCCCCAATGTTTTAAAAATATCTAAGGTAACTCCTATGCATAAAAAGGGTGGTGTAATATTTATCGAAAATTATAGGTCGATATCTATTTTGCCTATGTTTTCAAAAGTCTTACAGCCAAATATGAAGGACCAGATTGTGAGCTATCTTGAGTCAAATAGCCTTTAATCCAAACATCAATGTGGTTGTCGTAAGAGATGGAGAACAGTATCCGCTATTCGTAATCTTATTCACAAATTTATCGACGTTTTTGAAAGGAAAAAATACTTGTTAGATATTAGGTGTGTGACTTAAGTAAGGCATTTGATTCGATAGTTTATGCCTTGCTCCTTGAAAAGCTAAAAAATCTGTCTATCTCATATAGAGCTGTTGAACTTATACGTTCAAATCTGGATAACAAATTATACGAGGGTTGCCTTTTAAGTAGTTACAAAAACTAGGAAAGAAAACAAATTTTTTGGAACAAACTGTTTTATTGTTTTTCAAAATATTCACCT
>JAHWXV010612815.1:0-10085 GCA_024586415.1 Phrixothrix hirtus | reverse complement strand
TATATATATATATATATATAAATGTATTAAGTACGGTTATTGATAAAATAACTAACAGGTATAATCACAACCCATGATGATAGTCCAGGTGACTTTATGCGTAAATTAGTGTTCTGGCATTTCTTGCTTAGATGTATCGCAATTCGTAGCGGTGCTTGGGAGTGGTAGATAGAAGGATGTTATATCCGTAAGTTAGCCTATTTGGTAGTAGACAGTCTCTCGCAGGTCAACCGGTAAAATTCAAATCGTAATTAGCAATTACGTTAATTAGAAGATTAAATAATACATTCCGGTCGCCCAAAAGTGCTACAGTAAAACAGGAAATTACCTAAAATAAAACAACTATTTCAGAATTCTAGTAAAACTTATTTAAAAGTTTTCACTCGGTTAAAGACCGGCAAAATCAATTCAGAGATAAAATTTATTTATTGCCGTGGCCGTGAAATTTTGCCACACATATTAAATAGGGAAATACTAGGTCGCGACACTAACAAATAATTTTAAATTTACAGTTTCCCGTAAAATCAAATTAATTAGTTTATCAAAGTACGTTTCTGTATTGGTTTTTTAAAATACATAATTGGAAAAGTTTCCGTTTATATACCTAACTTGACAACTCTCACAATTAATCTCAAAATTTACAGTAAATTAGTATTTTTTTCGGAATATGCTTAAACTAACACAAAAAATGTTGTGCGTTCTCAAATTTCAGACCCTCGAAGTGCTTTACAGAACTAGGCCTGAATTGTGGGTTGATAGCGCACCTGTGTTGAGAATAACTATTTATTGACAAGAAGTAAAACAAATAAATCTTTGTAAACCAAAACAACAGATTGCTTGAAACAATTCAATTCTCGATAAATTTATATCGCGTGGATACGAGGTTCGTACAAATAATACGTATTTCTAATGTATCCAAAAAGTGTATTTTTTAAATTAAACTGTGATAGTCTGTGATCGGTTCAAATTAAAAAAACTCCAATCACAGAAATTAACAACGCATTGAACTACTTAACAGTGTTGATATAGTTAACTAAATGTCACAATCGAAATGAATTGTTGAATGTACAAAGCAAAATGGTACATGGAATTACTTTCTCCGGAAATAAAATAATTTTACGTCTTCTTGTTGCGTACTTCTACAAATTAATGTGTGTGATTTTCATAGTATAGGAACACCAAAAATCTCAATATCGCTAAGTTTTATGAAACTGTTTATACCGCTATTAACATTCTCACATATCTCTGTATTTTATGAATTTATATGTCGAATTTTTGATGTGCTTGTATTATAATATAATTAATATAGCGCTAATTGCAATGCTATGCTTTACAAATTATTGCTTTATAAATTATTTATAATATTAGCACTACACAGCATTAATTACAAATTGAAGAACTAAAAGCATAATTTTTCAGATGGGAAAGCCTTGGCTGTATCAAGAGACTGTAAATTTATAGAAACTTCTAGTGGAATTCAGCATAATGTGGATGAACTTCTTGTTGGAATTTTGAAACAAATACGATTACGAGAATCTCGTGAAAAGAAAAAAGTAACATCGAAAAATAAACTTCATGGTTCAAAAACTAGCCTAAGTTTAAATATTGCAAGGGAGATTCTTCAAAAGATCTGTATGAATGACATCAGTAAATCGAAATCTTGTGAAAATTTGCATGTACTATAAACTTGTTTCGAGGTGATTAATTTCTAAGTAAATATAAATGTTTCCTTTATTCTTAATCTTGTTCTTATTCTTTATTCGTTGGAAAGAATTTTCAGTGAGAGCATAGTGATTGACAATGGGGGACTGAATTTCACAGCCTGTACATCTTTTAGTAATTCTAGATTGTTGAAATTCAGTACCTATTAATATATTATTATCTATAAAACATTATCCTAAGTTTATTTGATATATTCCATATATTTTATATCTATTTATTGTTCACTTACTATTAGAATCCAATTGATAACTTGATTAATGAATATATTTGCATCCAAAACTTCTTTAATTCTTAAATATATAATACATTATTAAATGTGGTTTTGGTCGATCAGCTTACTTTTATAAGAATTTTTCTAAATTATTTGATCCTAAATATGTTTTCGGCTTTTATATGCACATAAATAGAATAAAATATCTAGCATTATAACTAATCTTCCAAAATAACATAAGTTAGAAGTAAAGTAAGAAGAGAAATAGTTTTATTGTAAAAACATTAGTCTTGAAAGTTAAATGACTACTATAATCATATTTTTACATTTACGTCATATACATACATAATATTCATCTTAAAGAAATATTTCTGATAAGTGTATTTTTAGTCGATGTTACCTTTGTAGTGTGTACCTACCTATATGTGTACCATTTGAAGATAGATTATATTTCAAGAAATAAAAATATTAGCAATTCTAAGAATAGTTGGGTTAAATTTCATCTAGAAGATTATAGGGGAAAGTAATTATTTAATACCTCTGTGTTCAAACAGTGAAAGACTGCTTTATGGTTTGTAAATACATCCTTACAATTAGATCTAAAATGTCATGTGATATTTAAAAGTATTTTTAGTATCTTCTTATTATTCTAAAAAATATATGTTCTTTTCTACAATAGGTAATTATAAAAAATGTGTTAAGACTTATATGGTATTTGTATACAAAGCATTCTATGTTAATACTATTATACTAACATACGCATATTTGTATGTAATTGAATCTAATATGTAATCTATTATACTGTATTGTAAAAATTTATAATACTTGGTGGCAAGTGGTTCAGGCCTAAAAATTAAATTTGTAAATTAAATAAATATTTAATATAAATTTATTTAAATAGATAGATGGCCTATAAATGTTTCTAGTTTATATTTTATATAGTTAAAAGGCTTTGCTAACTTTTAACTAAAACGCTTAATCTTGCAGTGTTTCGGATGGTTAAATATACCACATTCATCAAGCGATCCCTTCACCAAAAAAATCACGACCAACACTAGTTGTAAATTTTATGACATTTTATGTACTAATTAGTTATTTAAACTTCACTGTGCTCCAATTATGTAGCCGAAAATCAATATTAAATTGAAAAAGGGACAGCTTGGCGTCGAGCTATCCCACTAATTTTGTGATATTGATATGGCCTTAAAATATATATAGCGATGTGCATAGCGTTTGAATATGGAAGCTAAATATAAACAAGTCGATATTGTTACTGTAGTATACTGATGTTAAATTACTTGTAAGGAAATATATATTCGATATATACAAATTACCGAATTTTGCTTTTCGCAGTGCAGAAAATGGTTCCAAAATCTGCAGATGACACTTTGTTCTTCGAAAGCTTTTCCAAATACCAAAAGCAAATAAAAGCACCTGATTCTTATATATTCACCTTTTCAATAGCATAACTGTATATAAATCTATTTGTCAAGCTTGTGAGGGTAACATGGCACCTCGGTAATTCTAAAGACCCACACTTCAAGTGGCGCAATCGTAAGGTTTTTAACCCTGGAAACTAAAATTTGGTAAGGCGTAACTTTATCGAATAATCAAACGCTCATAATAAAATATATTTTCAACATGCACCAATAATTAACTGAAACATTGCTCCAGCAATATGTAGAAAATGATCTCAAACGACGCGCCCTATACTAGATGCAAGTCCAACGACTGCTATTCGTTCATATTCTGTCACAATTAGAAGGAATGACCACTTGTAAGTTTTTGCAAAGGTCTATAGCTGTTACTAATAACCTTATCCTTATCAATATTTTATAGATTTTACGGATAGGCATACTTATTTGTTGACTATCACCAACGGCAACTCTAGAACTTTTTGGCAGGGTAGACCTTCCCCTTTTCGGTACGAAATCTGTCAGAAAAACATAATAAGTACTGGGGCCACATTAGCACCGCTTCTGCAAAAATACTAAGAAACGAAGTTTACGACTCGTAAATAAATTTTGGTCAAGTCCACCGAAGTATTTGACAGATTATAATGTACCTTAAAATACATTAAGGTATTTAAATTTCTACATTGTTGAATTTACAGATAAAATGGTATATGTTATACCATGGGCAGAAAATAGGCATTTGCAGCCCACAGTTATTTACAGCAGGCAGTTAAGGGTTGCAAATCCTTTCCTGTCCGAGTGATTTACAATAGTTTTTCGTTTAGCTTTCAATACTTAATAATATTCTAAATGTTGAACACAAATATAAAATTTTTAAAGTAATTAAATATGTAATCTGGTGGCATTGAAATGAAAATATAAAAATTAAAATAATTACATTGCAATGTAGTAGTAGTAGTGTCATTATTTGACATTAAAAGGCCAGAAAACCTTTATCGTAAGAAGCCAGAAAAGAAGTATTATCTATCCTCAAAAAAATGACATTCATGATAAAGTTGCCGTAATTTTTGCATGGATTAAGATTGTTTGATGAAGTGTGTAATTTTCCAATGGATTTTTATGTAGATTAAAGCACAAAAAGCAGTTGCGGTTTTTTCTAAGCCACAATTGTTTCTTAGAGCCCAAAAAGTATATTTACGGAGCACAAACTTCGTTTGCTAAACTTTTTTGCAGAAGTCGTCCTCATTTAGTCCTACTGTGAACTTGCTACAATTTTATAGTAAGTACCATGTCGCGAAGTTGCAAATCTACCATTCCAAAGTTTCTATAGAGCCACTACTAACTAAAGTGTCTTGATGTAATATTGTCATTTTTAACGAGAGCGGACACACTTGTCAAAAGACAAAAAGGGAAATTTTTTGTTAGTATTTTACTGTAATGGAGCAATACAATAGGAACAGAATCATTTCTGCAACACTTCAGCGGCGTAAGATCACACATTTAGCATCCAATAAATCATTCAAAGGAACACTCTAGTGTAACAATGTAATAATAGGTACTTAATTCCATTTCATTTATGGGATTAAAGTATAGAACGTTGTATTTCAAGCTTAAACTTGTAATTTCTCTTGAGGAGCCTCGCATTTCATTCATACCACGTTTCATTTTATTAAGAGATAAGCATTTCCTGAAGAATTTAGACAGAATAAACATTTAGGCATATTTTTAATCATTCATTGTGATATAACTTAAAAAATATATATAAGCTTACAAATATTTTGATTCAAAAGTCAGTTTGACGTATAAAAATTATAAAAAAAGTCATAATATGGTATATGCGTCCCCTATTGTTAAGTTGCTGTTATGAAAACTTACAAATGACTTACAAAACATTTGTTAAAACAATTTTGATAAATATGTCCACACTTCCTTGGTTGCAAAATTGACATAAAAGCACTCTACTACTGACTGTCACCAATAAAATTGTTGTATACTATACCCGATGAGTTAAACGTATCGGGACGGCCTCTTATTTCGGAAACCAATAAACTTGCAAAAAAATGTTTCAAACAAAAATTACAAGATTTACAGTGTTGTTCTTACTGAATTATTTTGTTTTCCGCCTGATAATCTTAGTATCGCGTTGTCAAGGTTAAATCAACTTATTTAAACAGTAATACCACGATTATTTATCTGCATCTTGTAGCACTTCAACAAGTAGTTTTATAGTTATGACCAATAAAGTTCTGCACAGCTTTCAATACCAAATGTTAACAAAATCACAAAGATTGTTTGAAGGTGAATACTTCAAAAGCTTGCCAACACGCAACACATTGGTTAAAGATCGAAATTACTCTTTGAGCAAAGTTTGGTTCGATTTCCCAAGCTTGTTAAGTCCCGATAAGCACTGATATATACAGAACGTTACTTAATCATAACTATAAAACTACTTGTCCGATTTTAATTAACCTGGACATTCTGGAAACAATCATATGTGAACTTCAAAACGGCGAAAAAGATAATGGTATTACCAATTAAATAAATTGACTTGACCTTGACATCTCAAGATCAAGGCAACCGAGGTAGGCCGAATCAATCCACCAAATGCATTACTGCAAACCTTATAATTTTTGGTCGAGATATTTTTTCTAATTTAGTGGTTCCCGAAATAATGAGCTGTCCCAAAATATTTAACGTACGTGAGGGTATGGTATATCTATTATTAATTTTATCGAACCAAAGTTATGTCGCGAGAAATTTTTCCACACTTTGTAAGAAGCAACAAATTTCACGTTTCGGAAGTATATCTTATTACGAGCGTTTTAACACCTAGTATGCCTTGGGAATCATTTTACATGGCTTGTATAGATTCAGTTAGGGAGTCGCATATCGCTGTTTTGCTAAAAACTAGTATTTCAATCTCCAGTTAAATTTATTTTGTGGCTAGTTTTCTTCAAAGCACTGTTAATATGGAGTTGGTATAATGGTAAGCCAGGTAATTAGCTAGCAAATAAGTTTAACTGGAGATTGAATTACCTGCCTTAAGTCACTTAATTTTTACAAATATGAATGGTATAAAAATCAAGTATGTACGATTTTTATATTTTTTCGCTCTTCAATGGGAGAGGCGAATTAGTATTTAATTTTGGTTCTCTGATAAGTGTTTGACGTAGAAACTTCAGGACTGACAATAGATTAGTGCATAAATAACACTAAATTTTTCAATCAGCGCCGATGGTAGTTTTTTTGGGAGGTGGTAGCTTGTTGGCTATAAATATACTTAATAGATGAATTTAATTTATGTTAATAGTTAAGCTAACGTCAATATTAGATTTAGATGAGAAACTTTTTGTGCTATTTGAAGATAATAAACAATATGACATATAATACTACAACTCATAATAAGTGTTTAGATTAAGACTTATTTTTTATATATGTTTAGATATTTAAGTTTATTTTGTTAGTGTAGATAAAACTAAATATTTTCTAATAACATATCTATTTTCTACATTAGTCTTTATATAAATATTTTCCAATACACTACATACTTTAATATGACAATCATATACTATTTATTTAAATATATTAATGAATTGTATTGTCCTAGCCTTTATGTGGTAATAAATAGAGCAATAAAATGTTTAGTATTGATTAAGCCTTAATTAGAATAAAAAGTATATTAAAGATAAGAGAACAAAGACTAGCTTTGGTTTGCTGAAATTCTAACCATTGAATATCAATTCATGGCACTTAATCCCTAAAAACATTTTTTACCGTAATATTAATAAACAACAATGAATTTATTGCTTTTGTTAAGCGAATTATTTTACAGATCAAGTTCTAGTTTAATAATTGCTGAACTATTTTAGTGTATCGAAATGTTTAAAACTTGTACATGTATTTTAGTTCAATTTAGATATGTGGTGTTTATTTCTTGACATTTTAATTACAGTTACATTAAAACTTTTTTCATTTTATGCGATAGATATCTATAGCTCTCGTACTATGCTTTCTGTAATTCTACCTTACTATACAGGGTTGCTTCGAAATAGTTATTGAAACTAAAACGGCCAACTGTACGAATTACAAGAGACACATTTTTCAGGTTATTAAATTCCATTAAACCCTTGTTGAGAAGTTTTGCGCATGAAAACATTTTATGAACTGCTGGAATTTGTCACAATTAATTCGTTACAAACAGTCAAGAAAACTACGAATCTATTTGCTGAACACAGCATATGGAATTGCACTTTATTTATTTACTAATAAATGGGAACTTGACCTATACCACCACAAATACATGACCTAATGTTTACAAGCAAGTGGTCTAAAAAATTATATTCGGGATTTGTATTAAAATCATCAGAGATAGTTTAATTTACAAACAAATAATTACTAGTGATAACATTTAAATTTTATAGTTGTTTAAATATGACTTTCACAAAAAAATTACGAATTGGGATTACCATAAAGCACTCAGGTAAGTCCTTTTTAACTCTAAAAGGTTGTTTACTTGTCAAGAGAAAATTCCCATTTTTATTTTTATTTTTAACATTTCCGAAATTGAGTAATAAATAATTTCAAACTATCTACGTAAAGTTGAACAGCTGATAATAGTTTTCCAATTTTTTCAAACTTTAACAGAATGTATAAAAATGCATTCCAAAGTGATATTATGTGTTTTTATTTTTTCAATAAATTTTTTAGTTTAAACGAGTTGTATAAAATAAACGGGATTTTCTCTTAAGTTTTTATCGCTTTATGATAATTTTTACTTCCACAAAAAGCATTGGAAAAGTTGATAATAAACATGATTGAAAACGTGCACAATTATTTAAATCTAATTTAATAAATCAAGATGGAGTTTTTTAATGAATTTCATTTGCACTGAATGTTTATCAATACACATTGCAATGACCTGTAACATAAGTAAGACTGAAATAAACGCATGTGATTTAATTAGAAACTGAGATGAAACTTCTGACTATAAATATTGTAAATCAGAGGTTCTTAAAAAGTTTTTCGAGAATTTTCTAAATTAGATTGTGCATAAATTAAAGCTGTTTAATTTTTATTATTAATTGTTTGTAAATGTTTGGTACCCAAGAAATATGTAGTTGAAATTACTGCAACTATTTCAAAGCAACCCCGTATAGTGTTCATAGGCTTTCGCTGTTTTTGCAACTTTTTGAAATTTCTCTTAGTGGTGATAACTTCTAAAAGAATTCTAAAATTTTTGTTTTGATTTGAGGCGTTGTCGCCTAGTATTTGATTAATTAAAATGGAATTTTGATTGATTTGTATTCAGTTTTATTTATTATTGATTCTATTCCATTTTACTGATTAATCTCTTTCCAGGATTCATTAATTTGAAAATGAATTCTAACGTGTTTGGAATATGTTTCATCTAATTAAATCCCAACTAATACTTATATTTCATGTTTTAAAGGAAGTTTTTGTATTCGGGAAAATTTTAGTAGGAGACTATTGTTTAAAAATATCCCATTGTCCCAGATAGTGCGTTTGATGCAAGTTAATTTGTTACTTCCGTATGCTAGCTGTTTTCAAAATTAAAATATAGCCCTTGCTTCCTATCGGCGGGGCATTACATTGCATTCAGAGAGTTCATTAGCATAAATAATGAGAAATTAGAGTTAATTTTTCATTATTATATAGTTGTCACTCTTCTCCAAAGGTTGATCAAATTTGAAGTATACTAAAATTAACTGCGTCTTAAGTATAAAAAATACACAACGTTTTCGATTTTTAATTGAAATGTGAATGAATTTCACTTCTCTAAATCATCCTCGGTGTGTTAGATAATTGATAAAATAATTAAATGAGTTAAAATTAATCATTAATTATCTCAGATCCATATAATTTTTTCACTGGACTTGGTATTGAGTAATTATGTAATCTTAAGAATTTAAAATAGATTTTAGTGTTCTTGTTTATATTGCGAACTTGGAGTGCATTTGACATGTTCATAATTATTAACTAAAAACTCATGTTCAATTTATAATTACCAACACTTCATAAACAAAAAATAAATTTTATATAAAAAATACTACCAACCAACTTACATTTAAAATGCAAACAAAAATTATCAAAAAAATAAACTATTATTGCCTTAAGAACTAACACGCAATATATACAAGAACAATAAAATTTACTTCAAATTCTGAAGATTACATAATTACTCAACACCAAGTCCAGTGAAAAAATTATATGGATCTGTGATAATCAATTATTTTTTTTAATTCATTTAATTATTTTATCAATTATCTAACACACTAAGGATGATTTAGAGAAGTGAAATTAATTCACACCTCAGCTAAAAATCGAAAACGTTATGTGTATTTTATACTTAAGACACGGTTAATTTTATTATATCAACAAATTTTATAAACCTTTGGGGAAGACTGATAACTATATAATAATAAAAAATTAACTCTAATTTCTTATTGTTTATGTTAAATATAATATACAAACCAATAAATAATGGATCAACTACAATATTTAAAGAGAGTTAATTGATGTTGCGTGTATATAAATAAATTACCAGGGTGTCGAGCGGTCAGGAATTTCTTGAGTTTCGGGAATTATGCTTGATTTTTTGTCGTCGGGAAAAAACCGTGAATAATGCTTTAAATTTCGTATTGTATCGGGGATTTTAATGAAATTGTTTCAAGTTTCGATAAATTTAATTTTGTGTTCGTTTTTCATCTTATAAAGAT
>JAHWXV010612795.1:0-21749 GCA_024586415.1 Phrixothrix hirtus | reverse complement strand
TTCTCGCTATTCTGACGTCACATCTTTATAAGATGAAAAACGAACACAAAGTTAAATTTATCGAAACTTGAATCAATTTTATTAAAATCCCCGATACAATGCGAAATTTAAAGCATTATTCACAGCTTTTTCCCGACGAAAAAAAATCAAGCATAATTCCCGAAACGCAAGAAATTTCCGACCGCTGGACACCCTGACTATTTAATTGCCGAATAAAATTATTCCTAAATCAATGGCACGGCCTTCTAGTTCCGAATCAAACAGATTTTGTTTTATAGCCGAAACTACGGATTTGGTAAAAGTTTGTATTGCATCACTTTCACCGCCAACTGCAAAAAGACTATTAAAGTCATTATTAGATTTATTGGCGAACATGTTGTGGCTGTCTAGCACAAGCAACACAAGTCAACTAAGTAGGATATATGTACTTAAGCGTGGTTATGTATAGTTTACATGTACGGCCCACAAAACTTGACACTAATATGTATGTAAATCACGTGACACAGATTTACTACGTTTGTATGATAAGATATAGAAAGATTTTACTGAGTTTTAGTAAGTTTGTTCCATTTTTGTAAATCCATTTTTCTTTTTAAATTCTATTAGGTACACTCCAATGGCTTACTAACTTTTTTGATCCCAGAAAAATCAAGTAATAATTTTCTACATCATTTTAATTAAATTTATTAATATCCTCGTCTGTTATATTTTCCTTCAGTGCTATTAGGAAAGAATACAACACCTTACTCCAATTCACCAATTACCGTACGTGAAAATGATTTAGCGTTTAGTCCTTTCATGTTCAATAGTCTTTATCGCTTGACTACCTCAAGTTCCCTGTTTTAATAATGGTATCAAGTTTGATGACTTCGTTCAACTTTAATAAATCCGTTCTTCTTACATTAATAAATGCACTTCTCACTTCAATTTGCATCTGTTTTCCTTTTAAATCTGATTTATTTATTCGTTGAGTGCACACTACATATTGTGAGATCAAAATTATAATACGCACACCCACCCCCAGCTACGTTTTTATATGTTTATTTAAATCAATTATATATCCATTTATGTGTATTACCGCATATATATTTTTATAAATAAATCAAAAATCTATTACTTGTATATATTATTACAACATATTATTTTGTGCAATCTAAAATTGAAATACTACAATAAGAATGTGTCACTTTTGTAGTGTTGCGCCTCAGATTATAAAAATAATTCTTATTAGGGTGGTCAGATAACATTATGAATGTATTATATTAAAAGTTCCTTATCACCCTCGTTTCTATTAGATAGATATACCGCGTGACGTAATGCTTCTTTGATATGTTGATATAGCTAAACTGGAATCATCAGATACTTTGCGAAGGATTGTAATGTTACATAGATTCATTGGTAAGGCTAGCTTTCAAATTTCGATGTTGTATGGATGATGTAACGAAAATATACCATACCAGCACGCATAGAACGATTGAAATAAGCCTAAAGATGTGACCTCTAAAACTGATCTTAATAAAGCTTATAAACAAAAAGGAATTTTTGAAAAACCTCGCTACAAGATGGAAAATGTAGTTAGAATTAGTAAATTTAATCTACTGAGCTTCTCAAAATTATAAAATGTAAGTTTACAATTCCTGTATTAGCTTATTGATATGCAGCATCAACATATTATTCTCAGAGGTTTCTATGAACATGATTTGCAGAAAGCTAAACATGAAGATGTATATCTAATAGAAAAGGCGTTGAAGCGTAAAGACAGTATTATGTTACTCATAAATGGTTAGATCTTTCAACGCCTATCTGGATAAATGCATCTGATGTATTTAAGTAATCTAGTTTCAAGCTTTGATATGTACTATAGTTAAATAAAAAAAAACTATAAACAAAGCGATTTTTATTATTTCTTAAACCTACATTTTGCAGACGCTAAAGTGAAACAGTAACTTTATATTTACTTCTTAATCGAATGCTTATGAGAACACCCTCATCCAAAATAGTCGGTACGTCCCGTGTCACATGAGGGTACATCTACGCTGACATTGGCTACAATACAACATGGCCGCTTTGGTCAAAATCGGTCGGTTTGGAGTTGGGGCCGAGTAAGTAGAAAATTCTGCTTATTGGGCTTTCATAGTAGTTGAAAATGATATATGTAGCACTTGATGTTATTCTATATAATTTTAAAATTCTCGCTTAACCAAGTTGTAACATCGGTCAATAAATATCATTATTCTACAACTTCGTTCCCGCTCAACGATTAATATCGGTTAATAGATATCGTTATTATGTAATTTAAAAATTCCCCCTCAACGATTAATATCTGTCAATAAATGTTGTTATTCTATAATTTCAAATTTCCCGCTCATCGAAGTTTTAATATCTGTCAATAGAAGTCCTTATTCTACAACTTCAAAGTTCCAACTCAACGATTAATATCGGTCAATAAATGTCGTTATTATATAATTTCAATTTCCCGCTCAACGATTAATGTTGGCCAATATATGCCGCTATTCTATAATTTCCAATTTCCCTCTTGTCCAAATTTTAATATTGATCAATAAGTGTCGTTATTCTATAATTTCAAATTTCCCGCTCAACGAAGTTTTGAAATCAGTCAATAGATATCGTTATTCTATAATTTCAAATTTTCTGCTCAACGATTAATTTTGGTCAATATTTGCCGCTATTCTATAATTTCCAATTTCCCTCTTGTCCAAATTTTAATATTGATATGTGTCGCTATTATATAATTTCAAATTTCCCTCTCAACGATGATTATTATAAATACAAATTCTAATATAGGAAGTATCAACATACTTCGTGGTGTAGTGTGTATATCCGTTAACAGGCTCGTACCAATCTGAAGGTTAGCGGTTTGAATATCTGGGAATTAAATAAAAAATGTGATGTCAACATGGATATACTCATATTATTCTAAATACAAGTTCTAACATATAAACTATCAACATGCTTCGTGGTGTAGTGTGTATTTACGTTTACAGGCTCCTACCAACCTGAAGGTGAGCGGTACAGCACTCTGGGAATAAAAAAATGTTACGTCAGCAGCAACGCATCATACAAGATGGCGTATTCTACATTGAAAATTCCAGATGGCTGTGTTACGAAATTAAACATGGCGGCGGTGGGCAGGGAGAATTCAAGATGTCCGCTGTCACGTGATTATGAGATGACCTACAATAGTGAAGATCTACTCGCTAATTCAAAATAAACCATTTAAAATTATATAGGAGTTTGACCTAATACGACGAATGACCTTGAGCGCTAACTTTTAAGCCAATTTAAAATTACATGGGATTTTGGCTTAGAATACCCATAGCTTATCTACTGCTGCATGCCACACTTGAAATCTTGGATGATGGTTTATCCCATGAGCAAAAGAATTAAGCCAGCCAGTTGATTCAATGATACGGATCCACGGATGACGGTTTAGAAGGAAGAACAAACATTGTAACCTACAAAATAAATATTGGAGATTTCCAACCAACACGTCAATGACCAAAGAGGCTGCCTTTATCCAAATGAGAGGAAGTGGAAAAGATAATCAAGGACATGACCAATGCAGGGATAATAGTCATCCAGCAGTTGTTGGGCATTGCTAGTTGTATTGGTTAAGAAGAACGATAGTAGCACTAGATTCTGTGTGGTTTACCGTCATTTAAATAATGTGACCAAAAAGGACAGCTTCCTCTACCCAGAATTGACAACAGTTTAGACATGTTTAATGTCTTGAAAAATGAGTAGATTTATATTAAGACTAGGAATTGCATCATCTTTAAGTCGACATTTCAAATTTGTCTTGTAATTTGAATTTTCAAAATGCAAGCTACAAACTCTGTAATATGACTTATTAACATTAATTGCTTGCCTTAGCATATCATTACTACAAATTGATATCCATAATTTGCATCTGTAACAAAAAAAATGGTATTGTTTTATGGTACACCCGAAATTTTACAACTTTACCTTTCAATATTTGCAGGAAATCTAAATAACCTAATGTTAACGGTTAATGATGTTGATTTGTAGAATTTAACTGCACAAATATTACTCACCTTCCGAATTATTTTATTCACTATGCATTTGCAAACATTAGAAAACTGTTAACAACATTTACTGAAGAAGACCAACCATATTTATGGAACAACAGCTGCCAGGAGTCATTTGAAACGCTTAAACAAACATTGGTAACTGCACCCATACTCAGTTACCCTAGCATCGGTGTAGTACTATTGTAAATCCAAGATAAACAAGAATGAGTAATTGGGTATTTTAGCGAAATGTTGTATAAACCTAAAAGGAACTATTGCATTACATGCAAAGATTGTTGAACACTTTTACAAATATCTTTATGGATAAAATTTCTTATTAAGAGCTGATCATGTAGCATTGAAACAGCTCCTACAGTTTAAGAATCCAGAAGGCCAAATAGCGAGATGGATTGAACAGTTGCAAGAGTATGATTTTGAAGTTGAGCATCATGCCGAAAGAAATCATACAAATGCTGACACTTTATCAAGATTGCCTTGCATAAAAGATGCAAACATTGCCCTCGGTTGGAATCAAAAGTTGAAGAACTTCTTGTCAACCGTACTACTGTAAGTAACAATAACTGGAAACCAGATAATGTCAAGGAAGATCAAGAGTACAACCCAGACTTGAAGTCATTATTAAAATGGAAGAATGAAGATTAAATATCACATTGGGGGAAGTGGCCTCATTTGATCCTATTGTTAAAGACGTCCCAATGGGATTCCTTGCATGTTCAAGATGGCCTTAGGAAAATGATGATGGAAGTGAAGACGAATGTTGTTGGTGGTTCCAAAAACAGAATAGCAGAAGTTTTGTGACAGATGCATGTTGGTCCATCAGGAGAACATATGGGAGCAAAGAAAGCTCTGGAAAAGGGTCATGAACGATTTTATTGGATAAAGTGCAGGAATGATGTTAAGGAGTGGTGTCAAAATGTGTAATATGCATCTGGGAATGGTTCATTGGAGAGGCGAAAAGCACCAATAACATGGGTAGCCCATTTGAAAGAGTAGCAATCAATATATCTGGTTCATTTCCAGAAACTAAAGTAGGAAACAAGTACATTCTGGTTGTAATGGACTATTATTAGTAAATAAACCGAAGCATGCACTCTGCCAAATCAAGAGGCAGTTACAGTGGTTGATACCTCGGTAAAAGAACTGTTTAGCCATTTCAGAATTATGTTGGAATTACATTCAGACTAAAGAAAATATTTTGCATCAGCTTTATTTTGAAGTCTCTGCCAGCTGTTGAGAATATGCAAGACCAGAACAACTGCTCTTCATCCACAATTAAATGGAATGGTGAAAAGTATGAATCGAACAATGTGAAAATATTTGTCAAAAGTTCTTTGACCATCAAAGAGATTGGGATCAGTACTTCTGTTCTTGATGGCATAGTAATCAGCTGCAAACAAAACAACAGGAGAGACCCCAGCTAGAGTGTTTTTTGGGTGCAAAATTAGACTACCATGTGATTTAGAGTTTCGTAGCAAGTCTGGAGAGGAAGAGATTGTTGGAAATGCATATGCTGAAAGTCTTCAAAAGCAACTAAACTCAATTCATAAAAGAGTTCACAATAACATCCAGATTTCTAGTGATTTCTAATGATTGATACACTACAGTGTAAGTTTCAAAATAGGAGGATTTCAACCCAATGATCTGGTTTAATTGCAATAGCCTCAGTAACAATGAGGGCTATCTCTAAAGTGATAAAAGTGATCAATGATGTAATCTACCACATAATGAAATTGCCTAGAGGAAAACCCAAGATGGTTCACATGTATTGGATAGCCTTATATGCTGGGACAAATGCAGAACTGGAGCAAAAAGAATATAAACAAAGGGTGAGCCATGTCGAATTGGAAAAATTAAGAGTCAAGAACAGCCAACAGTTATTTACTGAGTTCGATTTGGGGTTACCACTGAGGAATACAGAAATTTATTTGATGTAGCAGAGGAGTATCCTTTGGCTCATTGTGCCACTAACGACATCTGAATATCCTGTGGCATCGCAGTCAAATTTTAAAAAAAGTACGGTGGTGTAGAAGAAATATATCAGCAAGGGCCAGAAACCGGAAAAGCCTGTCACCTACTGCACCATTATCACCAAGGAATGGTCCTCCTTGGGTACAAGGAATCCAACAGATAATATATGGACCACTTCTAGCGTTAACTCAACTTCAGAAACAAATATTCAAATGCAAGTGTCTAAATAAGAGCCCTAAAAGTGATATGAACACGAAGTTTTTGTAATGAAATAAGAATATACTTATAAATAACAATTCAGTCCTTATAAATAAAATATTCTTAACTTATAATCTTTTTCTAGATTATTATTATAGGCCCTACAGTCGTAATTAGGTAATTTATATTAACTAATAATTATGTTCAAAAAGCGAATTAAGATAACATTTTCTTTTATTTCTTAATCAGTATTTTATCTAGTTTGATATTTAAGGTTTATACCATTTATCAAATTAAATATTTTTTATTATCACCATGAAAAATTTTATTTCATATTAATTTATATTTCCACATTTAAAACAATGGAAGAATTTCAGTATTTTTAAATATTTAGCAAATTGGTCATCTATTTAATACATTAAAAATGAGCAAATAAATCGACTTCAAGATGATTTAATTGTTAAAAAACAAACGAAGTCAACATACAAAAATATAAGAAAATGATCTATTAAACATTTAAAACAATTGTCACTTTTCTTACTAGCAACAAATGATGATCGCTACAAATACCACAAGGAATACAATTAAATACAAAAATCAATGTGTCCCTTGTTTTTAAATTATTTTATAACTGACAAAAGTATGCCTATTTTTTCTTAGTTTATTACCACCCTGTATATTCTATTTAACATATTTTTAATTCGCCTTTGAGTAAACTATAAAGCCCTTCAGTATCCAATACCAAATGTGGGATATAAATGCATACATCATCTCTGCAAAATTTTTTAATTGAAAACATTTTTATATCTTAGTTATTTTATGGTTTTTTCCATAATTTTCAAAGTTTGATAAAGCACAACCACTCCACAATTACTAATTCAATCTCCGATTCACTTGTTGTAGGAAATGTTTTTCGAACGGCATCTGCAAAAAATGTAAATTAAGATTGTAACATTTTTATAAATGAATTTCAAAGTAAATTATAAAAAAATCAATCATTTTAAATCAATTGATCACACACAGATCAAAGGGCCTATCCTCAACACCATAACTTGTTTTTTGTATAAAATTTTGAATTTTGAATGTAAATTGTTACAAAAATTTAATATTTTGTGTCAAGAGTGAGCAGTTTTTTATGTATGCTTTTAAGCTTAATCATCTGATATTTACATTTTACTGAATTAGACACTCCAAGCAAAAATTTTACTTATGTATTCAAACCCTACTTTTGTACAATGAATAAATAAAATGTACAATAAGTATCATCAAAAATACCTGTTTTAGGAGATAAATGTAGGTAAAATTTTAAAAATTACCTTCACGTACATGTTTGGTAATTTTTTCTTCTGTTAAATTAATACACCTATCATCACCTATTGCATATTTATTTTTAAGTTTTCTGGTGAAAGGTGGTAGAGTATGTGCTAAATGCAAAGAGATAAAAATTAAAATAATGGGGCAAAATCTTTATGATGATGAACATTCACAAATATTTTTTGACATTTCAGATTTATACATTAAAATTACAACTAGAGTGTAATCACATGCACGTGCCTATATTAGAATTAAATCAAAAAGTATTCTTCAAATAATATAAATAATAAACATTTACATCTACTGATATTGCTTGTGTCAGACTCATATTCCAATTCACGTATCACTTTTCTTTCTTCTCAGACCTTGCCCCTTTTTATCTTCACCTGATAAAGTGTAATCCCAATCAATGGCTTTTTTTATTGCGGCTGTACAACAGTTGCAAAAAGAATTTTATGAAATATACATAACTTTATTAATTTTATTGTTTTTACCTTGGATTTCAATATTATATCTGTT
Source organism: Phrixothrix hirtus (assembly GCA_024586415.1). Taxonomy (NCBI): domain Eukaryota; kingdom Metazoa; phylum Arthropoda; class Insecta; order Coleoptera; family Phengodidae; genus Phrixothrix; species Phrixothrix hirtus. The sequence continues at coordinate 13,677 of JAHWXV010612795.1, read as the reverse complement.
CCACAGCAAGCCATTTCATCCAGAGGAAATATTCTAGCAATAGAATTGAAACAATTTTTTAATTTTGAGGTTATTTCGGTTTATGACGAGTTATTATTTTCTTTTATCAATAATCGTATTTGTTTATAAAATATATAAGAAATTACCTTATTCTCAAAATTAAAATCCTTTTTTACCACACATTGTGACTTTTACACAATTTAGATAGGGGATACACAATCCACAATATATGTACATAATATATTGCAAACTGTAAAGGTGTAATTGATTTCCTACACAAAATTTTTTACGGAATATTTTAAAATTTCAGTTACATAATATAATTCTAACAGATGTAATGTAGCAGTGATCCATTCTGGAGCTCTTTCAGTTTCGTAACTGAATGTTTACTGTTGACTGGGTGCCCTGTAGATGGTTCAACTTATTACATGAACCAAAACATACATATGTAGACAGAGTAATAAACAGTAAACAAATTTAATATTCTTTTTAATTACTTAAGGAACTTGGTTTCAAGTTTTTACTTCAATACATCGTTAAAATTGGTCACTAATTTGTGCAAAATAATGGAATTAAATAATCCTAATATTAGTGAATATAAATAAAAATTTTTAAACAATTAACTAGTTTTGTTACAATAGTATGTTAAAGTAAGTTTTAAAATAAATTGAAATCAGTTATAGATATTTAACATTTTTATAAATTTGTATTTAAATTTATTGGTTTATTTTAACAAGAGTCATTATGGTTGAACTATAAATTGAAAGTGTGTTTGAGTATTTATTTTTCAATATGGAAATTAATGATTTGTTAAGAGTTCAGTGTTGTAATCCATTAATTAAACATATTATTTTATTAGACAGAAAAATGCTGAGAAATGTCACAGCATGGATGACTGAATTGTTTCTACAAATAGCCAATGACTCAAAGATTTGTAATAAATGTAGGTAAGAAATTACTACCTACGTCAAAAATGCAGAGCCCATCAGTGATAAAAATGCAGAAGATTCTGCAAAGATCCTGAGTTCACAACAAATTCAGTGGTTGTTCAGACACTCAACACATTTCTTCAAGGGTTAGGGTTAGGGTTAATACGAGAAAAATAAAACCCAAGCACTATATCACATCAAAGGTTGAAAACAATTTCCTCATCCATGTAACATAAACTTATGTTGCTGCTGAAAATTCTTCATCAGAAAATGATAATACAAATCAGTTCTCCAAAATATCAAAAATAATTATTTGAGATCAATGAGTAGGACGAAAAAGCTAATGCTTCTAACATGTTTACCTAAAAATTGGTATGTTAAAAAGATAATGTGTAAATTTAATGCACCCAACTACATTGTCTGGCAGTCAAAAAGATTTTAAAAGAGAAAGAGGTTTTGGAAGGTCCAAATTCGAAAGCAGGGAAAAGCTTGCTAATAGAAACTGTTGGAACTGTACGTTCATTTTTATAAAAGTGGTGAAGTTAGCAGAACAGTGGTGGGTATTAAAGATTGTGTGACGGTTATTGAATCAAATAGAAGTAAATCAAATATTTCGAAAAGACTAATTTTGTCTAATCTTAAAGAAACTTACAAATATTTCAAAGACAAGTTTCATAGTATAAAATAGGTTTCTCTAAATTTGCTGAGTTGAGACAAAAACATTGTATTTTAGTTGGTCAGAGTGGCATATACTGTGTTTGTATGTGCAGAACTCACCAAAGCGTCAAATTGATGATAAAAAATGCTAAACTGAATACCGAAACAAATGGCAACATAAAAAATTGCAAGTAATGCCTAGCAAAAGTACTTTGTAACCCATCAACAATTGATTACAACATGGGGAACTGTGTTTACTGTCCAGGTGAAATTGATATACGTACAATTTTGCAAGAATCTGTTGCTGAAAATTTAATTGAACAATTTCAATTCTGCCAGTGGGTTTCAGTGGACCATTGTAACCTAGAGATCTTAGAGAAATCTTCAAAAGAATTTATTGATTTATTCTGGAGCGTTCTCTTATTTGGTTTGACATGACTTCATGGGCAAGTAACAGGGAGTGTTGCATAACTACAGAAAAGAAAATCTCAAAGAATCAGAATTTGGTATTGCTTATGATTTTTCTAAAAATTATAGCATAGTGCTATAACATGAAGCAAAGCTATCACTGGACAAACCAACAGGTCACAATCTATCCTTTTGTAATATATTTTAAACAGGAAAGCAAAGTTGAACATGTTAGTTACATAGTAGTTTCTGATTGCCTAAAGCACAACACAGTTGCTGTTTACAACTTTCAAAAAAGTTCATATCCTTTCTGACATCCGAATTACAAAAACTTCCAAACAAGATTTTTTATTTTTCAAACAGGAGTCTGCCACCCAATACAAATATAAGAAAAACTTTGTAAACCTCAGCTTTCATGAGGAAAATTTTAAAGGAAAAGAGTTTGTGATGGAGTAAAGAGTTCAGTAAAGAGACTGACAGCTCATGCTAGTTTGCAAAGACCCTAAAAAAATCAAATTCAAACCCCACGACAACTTTTTGAGTGGGGAGTAAAAAAGTTACTTTGCCTACTCAACCTAACAGGAATGCGCTTAATCAGAATTGTTTTTGAAAAGTTACTTTTATCAAGCATTGACTATCCAAGGAACACAGTAGTACCATGTATTCATTCCCAAAACTACATCAAAATTATTGATGAAAAGCTTTTCAGATGATTTACGGGGTTGAGAAAAGGAAGTGTCAAAATCTTCAATAAACTTAAATTAGAAGACATATTAGGCTATATTACCCCTGCCTATGTAGCAAACTGGTGGCTCAAGTCTGTTTTATAAAAAAAATGAAGAACTTAAAGAAGTAAAAATAATTTTTCTACATCAATCTGGACCATCTACATCATTCTGACAAAAGCGAATCCTGTGACTCCCACTGGAAGAAGTTATGTTCTACTTGAAAGTGATGTATGTCAAACAAATCTAGCTTTTTCAAACTTCAAATCATAAACATCCTACTACTTAATGAAAAGTTTTACTTTAGGCTCATTACTTCTTTCAGATTAGTGTTCATGTCTATTTTCACAAAAGTGTAAATATTAGCATTCTTGTGTTACTCAGCTAAATGCAGAGTATTATCGAAAAATGAAGTTTTAGTTTTAAATTTTTTTAACAATTAACCCATCATCACCCCAAATTTATATTTTGCCAGGTGATTTACAACAATTCTAACTATTCATGGAATTAATTTGAAAATTTTAAAGTACGTACTTTTTAAAAAAATTTAACTACTAGGATTTTGACAAAAGTTTTTGTGTATTAGCCTATATTATGTTGTATACCGTAAGAAAGGGCATGAAAAATGCTGTAATATGACACCTTTTCCTCTCTATTATGAGAGCTCCTAGAGCAATTCAAAGAATTTCCGTTTGCAGTTTTTGGACAAATTTTTGAAAACTTTACGTGGCTGTAATTCAAAACCAAATTGACATATTTCAATCAAATTTAGTATTTTTCATAGTTTATATGAATAGCATATCTGTGCCAAATTTCATGAAAATCTGAGATGACAAAGTTTATGAAGTGTGTTGAGTTGACACAAAATAACCCTGGATTAGATGAAGTAGTTGTCCTTGCAGAATTCTCCATATTAACATATGACTATATCGTTCAATAGTAGAAACTTTTCGGACTGATGCTTCTGGATTTATGCAACCTTACGCAAAATTATTTCTTCACCAATGCCAATTCGAACATATCTTTCTCTGCCACAATATGCCTTGTTTGGTTGAAAAGATCCACTTTTTCTCAAGTGACTATGAATTTTTTCAAATATTCTGTGAGGTAGAACTGTTGGGTCAAGGTGAGCAGCGATATAAAGCTAATGAGGTGCTTGGCCATTGCTGTTTACATGATCATGAAAGAAATGCAGATGTGCCAGTTCTGCAAATGTGTACTTATTGTTCATATTAAAAATACAACGAAACAAATAACCAAAATCGAATACAAAATACACAGTGATAATAAATGAAACAACTTCCCAATGAATACTAAATGACATTAAACATTAAAGTGTTCATTGTTGTTGTAATGTATTATTTTTATAGCAAATATGCACTCTGTGAGTGCATCCTTTTTACTAAATTGTAGTCAGTCTGATTTTCTACCTAATAGGAAATACAATGTTACATTGCAAGCATTTTTGTATTTCATGTGGTTAAAACAAAATTTCTGTAATAAAACATTGCATCTGTTTCACTTTGGCACATAATATCATAAATAAAAATAAAAACGCACTGAATTTTTTGTTATGCCACTGATTAAAGTAAAGTTTTCATTTTTGCTTATAAAAATGCCCTTTAATGTTATAACAGCACATGAGTCGCACTATACAAGGTCAAACGGTTGTCATAGGAAATATCTTGATTCCAACCTTCAATAACAAAATTGAATGAACATTTTATTACATAGGATCCTGACAAACAAGTATCTTATGGCATTTTGTTTGGAGTTTTTGTTGATTTGAGGTAGTGGGTCAATTATTGAATTTTAGAAAAATAGAATTTATTTAAATACTCAACATTTCACCAACACACTTGGCTTCATCATGAGATTTATATGTTTGAAGAACGTATTCTTTTCGTAGTTGTTAAGATAATGTTTACCTGATGAAGCCAACTGTGTTGGCGAAATGTTGAGTATTTAAATAAATTCTATTTTTCTAAAATTCAGTAATTGACCCACTACCTCAAATCAACAAAAACTCCAAAAAAAATCCATATAGAGCTCAAAATATAGAAATAAAAAAGTGATCTTATGGCATTTTCAATAAAATTTTCAAGGAAGAATTTAATATTTCGTTTGGTTACCTAAGAAAAGACATCTGTAATATTTGTACTAAATTTATTATAGACCTAAGCTGAAATAGAAATAAAGGAAGAACTTGCTTGAAGACTTAAAACACACAGGGAGATTCATCTGAGAAGAGCAGAAGTTTTTAAAACAGCCATAATGGAAGTTCATTCAAAAGTTATAAATACATCAGAAATGATAGTATGTATGGACTTTCGAGAAAAATCTGCCTTTACCAGTTGCTAATACTCAAGCTGAATATTATGTGAGTCAGTTATGGCTATATGTTTTTGGTATTCATAATCTCCAAACTCAAGAAGGTATTATGAACTTTACTTCAAAGGACCAAAATGAAGTAATCATGTAAGTAATCAAACTAAGATATTTTATAATAATGCCTTTAGTCAAAATACGAATAAATTCCTTTTCATATATTTAAATCAGTTATGCAAACAACATGTATTCAATTGGATTGAGGTGATATATCCAATACCAGGCCATTCAATGATGCCCATTGCCAGGAATTTTTCTGCTATAGACAAAAGCAAACTAAGACTAGAACAAGTTGGTAGTCCTGAAACATATGTAGAATTTATTAAATCATGTACGAAATAGAATCCGTTTGAAGTAGTTTTTGTTCAGCACAGTTTTATATCTGATGGTTTGCTAATCTCAAATGATAAGAGTTATAAAAGTGCATGATATAAAAAGCTAGGTGGAACCTTATGTAAAAACTTCTTTGTAAGAAACATATATTTCAAACTAGATATGTGCTTGCAAAATTTGAAGAAAATGGACGTGAAAATTTTTGAAAAATCATGGAACACCTCCATTTATAGTTTTTAAATTTTTTCTTCTACATGTTTCCGTTCATTTTTTCAAAATTCTCATAGTTTGTGTAAAATGTAAAATGTAATATGTGTATAAATTATGGAATCGAAAATTAAACTATAAATTTTTTTATTATTTAATAATAACGTAATAGTTTGGTAATAAAAGCAAGAAAAGTGCAGTGATCTATGATTTAAATATGATTGTAATAACAACTTATTTTAATTAAAATATGATTTCTATGCACTCACAAAATTAAAAAATTTATAAAAATATTTGAATGGTAGAGATTATAAAGCGGTGTTTATATTAACCTTAATAAATTGTTTTAAAATGGAATTTACATTTAATGAATAAGCAGATATGCATCTTATGTATGAGCTTGCGTCTTGCAATGCAACAGAAGTCAGAAGGCTTATATGCAGCAAGGTTTCCTTTTGAAAGAGATGACCAATAGTTAAGAGAGACTGGTAATAAATTATTTAAAGTTATATTTATGGTTAATAAAATGTCTTTGATATTTTAGAAAGAATAAGGAAAGAAAGTACTAATGCAGGCATTCAAAGAACTATTCAAACAGTTTAACTAGAAGAAAATGTTTTAAATGCCATAAACGAAGAACCATGAACTAGTATTGGAAAAGTAGCAATGCACTTTGATTGCTGTAAATTAACTGTGTATAATATTCTTAAGGAACAACTTCTGCCCTCCTTTCAATTTTAAAAAGTACATGCGCTCATTGTCAAATGGAATTTTCAAACTGACATCGAAATAATGACAATTTTGTGGGTTTAATTTTGTTTACAGACAAAGCAGGGTTTACAAAAAATTGGATTATTAATTCCCATAATTTACATGTATGGACCGATGAAAACCCTCATTCAACATCAATTTGAAATTATTAAAATGTGGGCAGGATTTATAGGAAGATATTTAATACAACTATTTGTATTACCTACATGATTAAATGAATGACTTTATTTAGATTTCTTTCAAAATAATTTGGTTCCGTTACTAGAGATGTTCCTCTAGAAATTCAGCGTAACCTATGGTTCACGCATGATGGAGCGCTGCTTCATTTTAACTTGGCCGTTTGACAGCATTTAACAAGGTATATCCAAACCAATGGTTAAGGCAAGTAGCACTTGTTGTTTGCTCTTCTCAATCACTTGACCTAAATACATTGGATTTTTACTAAGAGGGAGCCCTAAGAAACATGATTTATTCTACTCCGGTTGAAACTAGGTAGGAACTCTTACAAAGAATTGAATTTCATTGTGATGAAATATGAAATGATACTCTTTGTTGGGGAGGATGCAGTATGTTTCTATTTGTCAAGCTAGGGAATGTATTCAAGTTCAAAGAGATCATGTGGAACCTACTTACAAAATTAATTAAGACTTACTTTTATTAACAATAATATTTAGATTATTCAGTTATTAAATAAAAGGTAACTTTACTTAAATCAATGGTTTTTTAGAAAATGGCTCATTTTAGGTATATTAATCAAGAGTACCTTTATTTCTTCCAATAGTCTAGAGAATCTAGTAACATACTTGCAATACAAAAAATCGTAAGGATAAAAACAATTAGGAGCAAAAAATATTAAGGGTAGTTTACTCTACAGCTTCCTTAAGCTACCATCAAAATAAAATGAACATAATCCTAATAGAATTTATTTAATGCAATTATTAAGTTTTATCAATTTTGTTGAGCAATACAAAAGCTATTTTCTAAAAACACCTTTTCTTACAATACACTCTATGATAAATAACTCTGGAGGGGTGCAATATATGAAAAGATGTTACATGAAGTTGTTATTTTAATGTGACCTTTTGAAATCAGAGGGATTACCACAATTTCATGGACACCCTGTATATACATACAGTAGTTTAAACAAATAATAGGATATGATTTGTAGAGACTATTATGATTTCCTTGTTTTGAAGATAAACAGTATAGGTACAGCTTACTTTGACTTACCACTACCTTTTAACTGCCATCTATCTCAACTACCATTCTCGTTATATTTTATACATCTCTACTGTTACTTGCCCACTCTAAGTCAATTATGTTGTAGATAAGCCGGTGTAGTATATGAATATCTAATAAATAAGGAGTTCCCAGAACTGCTTGGGGCCAGAGTTTGATCCACAAATAAAAAATTAAATATAAAGTTATGTTATTAAAAATGTTTGTTTGTAAATGAAGGCAGTGGAAATGTCCCGAGTTTTACTAATTTTGGCCACACTTGAAAATTAAATACATAGTATAATAGTAATAAAACATTTTTATATATATATATTTTTTTATTTAACTAAAATACATACATCACATTATTGCTAATTTTTCATATTAGTAAGTTAGGTATGCAGACTTGCCACAAAGTTGGAACGCTTCAGTTTGTGCAGTTTCCAAAAAAGAACACAGGTCGGTTGTTACACAGTAAATTGTTAAAGCCCGACTGCATTAACAATAACAATTAACATTAAGAGATCAAGCCCTTTGCAATAATAGGACAATAAGGGAACTAACTGCATTTTATTTACATGCATGATAAACTGTAGTGTGGCCCCATACAATAATGCATATCTAATCTAATTTACTGACGAGTCCATAGCCACACAATATTGGCCAAATCACAAAACTAAAGATTTAAAATTGACAAGTAATTACAAATGTATAATAAAAATTAATCAAAAACTAAAATAGACAAATGACAATAAAAGGGAGTGTAAAATACTGTAAAATAAAAATACTAAGAATAAGGTGCATTATCTTACAAAATAGGATTTTATGTTTCAGTCAAACAAAAAACGTTAAGCCTTAAACAAAAATAAATATACAAATAGATCACTTATTAGGTAGTAACTCATCATTACACAATTCCGCATCTATACTAAATCACCATAACATCAGATCAAATAGCCTTGTTGCAAGTTTAAAATTTAAAAATGCTGCGTTTAACTTGGGACAAGGCTAATCCTAACCTGGTTTAATAATATTTACAATTACATGTGCAACTAAAATTCTAGTTCTTCCTATAGGCACTACTAACAAATCAGTAGGAACAAATGTTGTAAACAATTGTATTGAAGTATATTTAACGGAAATTTTAAATAAATTAATCAGCCAAGTATAATTTTAAGAAAACTGGAGTGTTTTTATAATTAATATTCACAACATTTGTTACTTAAATCACTGACATTTCACTAAATTACATAACCATTTCATTGAATAGTTTAACTGGAGAAAACATTTTTGGGGTCTTAAATTATTATTTTTATCTATAAATTAAAAATTAGGCAACTTGGACTTACAAATTCTAAAAATCAGTGTATATTGGCAATTTTGTTAAAAATATCTAGTTGTAATATTAAAAATCATAATCTAAATAATACATTCCTACAGTCTGATAACATACAATTGCTTAAATGTAAAATTTAAAATATAAAACAGTCGTTGTGTAAAATTGATTAGAGCATGATATTTTGATGATAATGATTGTATACGATATCTATGAATTTGACTTTACATAATTCTAATTAACAAAATTGAGCAAAGAACGAATTTTTTGTAAAACATGAAATTAATTGTTTATAACGTCATTGCTAACTAAAACCTAGTATGTATACAATATTTAAAAAGTTACAATAAAAGTTTTACATAATAATAATCATAAATTTTGTAAATTCATGTATAAAACAAATTTTAGTTATTAAATCATCTTGTATTACAACAAAATGATCCTTATTTTCTATCATAAAATGCAATAAATACTAAAGGCAAGTGGAATGGCTGAGAAAAAGCATGTGAAAAATACAGCACTTCAATAATTTTTTTTGTTAAGTTTTTATATAATTTTATCTTACAAATTATCATAAAATTGTATACATTAAAAATACTTTTAAAATAATAACTAAATAAAATCCATTGAAAAATTTTACAATAACGATTCTAAAAATATAGTAATTGCAGTTGTATAATATTTTCAAATGAATTGAATTGAACAAATTAAATTTTATGATTTTATAAAGACTAGTTGTCTAACTAAAGTGTAAAATCTGAAAGGGTGAGTAGACATGTCACAAGGTGAAAACATTGGCATAATATTGGACAATACAAAAGCAAAGACATGAAAAATAGTTATTTTTATAAAATAACACTTACACAGTTACTGCAGTTATTATTACAATTTAGCTATGTTAATTGGCAAACATACAGTTTATGTATAAGCACAGCTAATAGATATTTAAAATTCTCTCAAAAACACTATTAAATACTACTAGAAAATTATGCTTAAAATATGAAACTCACAAAGCCAATATACTTTATGCGATTTACATAAAATTAAAGAAATGGTTTGGGCGGAAGTTCCACAAAAATTCTGTGAATGGAAAACGTTCCATTGGGATTTAGCTAAGGAAGAATTATATTACTAACATTAAAAAAATTTCTAATGAAAATCAAGTGATAAATGTAAAGTCAGCAATTTGAATCAAAATCTTCAAAATTCCATTTAAATTTTTACGTTTTTTGGTGAAAGCCCACACAGAAATTTCAAATTCCACCTGAGAAATATAGTTTTTTTAACGGCACACCTCTGACATGAATTTTATAATTAGAATCAGTATTGATAAAAAATGGATCCTTAACTTCTAAAATGAGACATTTACATAAGTACCTGTTGCCGATAATGTAAACAATAGTCGGAATGGCTTGAACTAACATAAAGGTTTTCTATATAATTTTTAAAATACAATTGGGAAGTTGTAGAAAACTAATAAATAAATACTTTCTTGTTATTTAATGATTTCATTTTAAACAAACATTAACTATTAAAAACCAGCATCTCAAAAGCAATTTAAAATGTTACTTCACCGGGATTATCATTTAAAAATGCTTCAAATTCCCTAATTTTTTCATAAGTTTCCTGACTAGAAGTTTTTAATTAAAAGAGTATTTATATGCAAATTATTTTCAGCATTATTAAAATAAAGGGAAAAATATATTCAGGTGATCTCATGTTTTATTGCATACAATTACTAAGATATAGATTTTGTAATTTTCGATACATTGAATCATTGCGTAGAAAAAATTGTCTTTGATTAATATTTCATTTCAACTTTGACAGCAAATTTTTTAAATTCTTTGATTTCTTCTAGTTAAAATAAAATATTTTTTTAATTTCTCTGATTATTTTCAGTTTTCTAGACTAATGAGGATCTTGCTGTTAAATATATAATCACCTTATAAAAGCAAGTTGAATCATGGTTCTTCTTTAAAAATACATACACTGCTGAGTGCTGAAATGTTAATGTAACTCTATTAAATACACCATGTACAAAATAAAGAAACATTAATTTTTTGTAAAAAAAAAACTAACAAGGAGAACCCTGCAGGCTCTGAGCACTGATTTTGATAAAATTTTATGGCGGTATAGTATATACTTGTATATTTACTATAGTAAAAAAAGCCGCAGGACCCATTATTCAGCCATTCTCAAGAAAATGATAATAAAAAAATAAGGATATTTTGAATACGTATAAGTATCGTTTCTGAACAATAATTGTCAAGTTAGTGGGCCATAGTGCTTCACTTAGGATATTTGACTATGACGTTCAAGAATTCAGATTCAATCACTAATGGCAAGACTTTTTTTATTAATTTTATTAAAAGGTTATATTTTCAGATTTTTATATAGCTTAACAACTGCAGTTCTGAAATGACACTTAAGTATACTGAAAATATCCTAATTTTTTACTGCCATTTTCTTGAGAATGGCTGAATAGTGGGTCCTGCCACTTTACTATAGTAAATATTTGAGTGAATACTACACACCCATAAAATTTTTATCAAAACGGTGATCAGAACTTGGCAGGATCTCCTTGTAAGCCAACACAGCAATCATTAACATTATAAAAGGCTAATGTATAAAAATGTTCTAATATTTATTTAAAACATTACTTGTAACTATTATGTAAAATTGCAGTCAACCTACCCCCACTACATAAAAACTATAAGTACAATTTGATTAAAAAACTTCATCAATAAAAAAATTATAAATGTTGAATTTTTAAACACAACATTTAAAAAATGTTTCAGCAATTCTTTTTCCTATCTGTATTTCAAATATGAATGTCAGTTACTTCTATTTCAAAAAATAAACAGAGTCCTTGTAAGTTTATATTTAGAAAAAACCTAATGTTTTATTTTAATTATTTACTAGGAATGAGATAATTTGGAAAATTTTTTATAAAAAATTTATTTTACAATCCATACTGTAAATAATTATATAGCATGTCAAGTATAGAAAGATGTTAATTTCACAATTCAGGGTGATTTTAAAATAGACTGATAAACTTGGACCATATGCATGAGGGTAGCTCTAAACCAAGAGAAAAAATTGTTACATCATTGTAAAATGCAACTTGTACATACATCGAAGATATTCATTTCATTTATGGCATCTTGTTTACAAATATTGTATGTAATATTAAAGTATCAGGACTTTTGTTTTACCAAATGCTGTTGAACTAGTTTCAATGCTTTTTGTTACCAAAGTGTATTAATTTTCAATGTTGTATTATTATTATTTTAATTACATTAGTTTTAAGTTGATCATCAGATTTAAATCCCTGTGATTTTTATTTATGGGGCTATATGAAAGAATTAGTTTATGTAGTGCCTATAGATAAATCAAAACAATTAACAGAACAAATACATGATGCTGCACAAACAATTCGTGATTCTCTTAAAATGCTTTTCCAAATATAACGATCATAACATCATAGGGCACAAGCATGTAATCAGTGGAGGTGAGTGTTTTAAATACTTCTTGTAAAAAGGTAAGCGTTTCAGTTCTCAATGCATTGATCTTATCTTGAATTGCACGTTGAGAAAAGTTAAGAAAAATATCCTTTGATTTTATTTTTATAAGAACTACATTCAGTGTAATTTAAAAGTGTGCATGTAATAATAAAAGAATGTGTTATAACAATGAAAAATCATTTACAATTGTAACCGAATTTTAAAAATTAAAATGGTCCAAAAAGTAAATTATCAAAATTATATTATTTATAAAAATCTGGATATGGTATTTAGGGTAATTGAACTTATTTAAAATGAAATGTTCAATTTTTGTTCATATAAATATCAATAAATGTAAGTCATTATGTATTACGATAGGTTAGTGTTACATGAAATAAACAAATACAGTTGCAGTAATTTGATATTGCACCAATATGTTATTTCCTCTGAAATTTGATTGTGTCTAAACATAATTTATTTGTATACACATTTTCTGGCAGTTGTCAAAAAGTCAAAATTTTCAATTTTTTCCAAAAGTGTTCTATTTTTATGTGATTTTATTGTTAATGGATGTGGTTAAGCCTTTACAATAGCGTATTGAAGTATGTCAGTCCATTTAAAAATTGCCTTGTACTGACCTGATCTCTCGGTGCACAGTGAAACCAGTTGAATTTTTCCCATTTGCATTGAGTATTTCATCAAGAAACTAATGTTCTAATATTGTGTTAAATGTTTATATAGTATATTTTTTGTTTACTATGAAATTTTATTAGTAAAATTTTATTGTATTAAGAAAATACAATTTTTTACAGCCGAAAAGAAACATACAAAGCAAAATGATATTTAAAGACTTCATAATTTATTAGAATTCGTATAGTCCATTAAAAAACTGTTCTGGCCAACAGAGCATACATTCTTTCTCCTTCAAATGCACTTTTAGTCTATTTTGATCATGGATGGCAATATCAGCTATATCTCTTCCTATATTTAGCAACTAATATTAATTAAGTTTTCTTTGTACTAACTGGACCGAACCAAACATTTTTTGTGCTTATAAAAAGTTTTATGCCATATCAAGTTTATTTTAGACAAAATAAACTATAAAATGATCAAGTTATAGTTATTATAAAGCTTTGTTATATATATATATATATATATATATATATATATATATATATATATATATATATATATATAAAAAA
>JAHWXV010612749.1:0-18618 GCA_024586415.1 Phrixothrix hirtus | reverse complement strand
ATTAAATATTGAATTTGCCATCTTAAAACTAGGCCTAAATAAAACAAAAACAATAATATAAATAATTTACAACTTACTTGTTAGATATGTAATTAGAAGCAAGCTCGTCAACATCAACTTTGCTGCGTATAACACTTCCGCCAGGAACTAAGTGCATATGCACTTAAACCGATCTTTAATAGAAAAGAAGGAGAAACTTGCCGTTTTCAAACATATTTTTCCATCCTATAAAGTAGTGAGATACGCATATTCAATTTTGATTGGGTGTCTGACATTGAATTTAAAATAGTAGTGTTTATGTTTCTCGCTATTCTGACGTCACATCTTTACAAGATGAAAAACGAACACAAAGTTAAATTTATCGAAACTTGAAACAATTTTATTAAAATCCCCGATACAATACGAAATTTGAAGCATTATTCACGGTTTTTTCCCGACGAAAAAATCAAGCATAATTCCCGAAACGCAAGAAATTCCCGACTGTTGGACACCCTGGTATACCTTGTCATAATGTAGACGGTTTTCACTTCTAATTAGTATCTTTAAATTGTTAAAATAATCAATTTGTGAATGTTATGCACCTAAGTTACTGCTATTTTATGTATATATTTCACCTTGAAAATACCCCCTTGGTTGACTACTGTTGTAAATCTGGAAAATTTATGTGCCAAAAAGCATAAATTCTTTACAATTTAAACTCTCTTATAAAGAATAGCTTTTAATATTTTCTGGAATATTATTCTATATGAATTTACAAATACTACTTTTGAGCAGATGTTTATTGATTGATTCACAACAAATGGAAAATCTTTTGTACAATGAACAAAACAAGGGGAGAGCATGTGAACAATAGTTTCTCTTGCAAATGTGAAGCAAATAAACTCCTAACATTTATTCTTGTCAGAAGCTTCCAAACAAACTATACAGTTATAAACAAATGAAACAAGTAATAGTGTTATGATAAATTACACAATTACAATTAACGTATTTCAATGAGTCGAGTTACTTTTTTCCACTTACTCAGTGGTTATGCCATTTTGCTCATAGGAAAGAAATTACTCTTACCGTCAACCGGGGCTACTTTGATCACAACGGGGCTGCGTTGATCGACGCTATTCAAGCTTTCAAAATTCAAAATTACCGCTACATCGCGAACATGTGCTGTCAACTGGTAATTCAGGCAAATAAGGGAAATATGTTAGGTTATTTAGATGTATTTATTTACAACAGGTGTTTGCACGTGTTTATTTAATCACGGTTAAGTTAAAGTAAAAATTTATGTTTTGGTTGTTTCACAAATGTTCAAAAATTTGTGGTAAAACGAAAAACATGTAAATAGAATTCCAAATATTATTAATGATACAAAACCTTATTTATTCAACAAGTCATTACCAAAAATAGGCGGTTCAAATTTTTGTTTGTTTATTAATTACAAAGGAAAATGTATCTGGGGCTACTTTGATCATTATTCAGAAGTTACTTTGATTGAGGTATTTTAGAATTTTATTTGTTACAGAAAAATGGTTTGAAGATATCAACGGAATGTGGGCACAAGGCAATATAAGGATTACTCTAAAACTAGGTTAACAGATGCACAACTAGAATTGCAGTTAACAACTTGTAGGTAGGCTTCAGCCCTTTGAGACCCTTTACAACAAATTTAAAGGAATACACTATAATGCTGTAAGTAGACCCATACTTTTTAATGTTCGGGATCAAATAGAAATTATTAAGATTGCTGCTACTTGTGGAGATTGGGGCTATCCATTAAGCTTAGATGATATACGGTACTTTGCAAAAATGTCCTCAACAGATAAGGAAAAATTGTACCATAATTAAAAGATAATAAATCGGGATCTGATTGGATTAATGGTTTATTGAAGAGACATCAAACTAAAATTTGACAGAGTTGCTGCGAATATAAAATGAGCACATGCAATCATCAATGAGGTATCGCTTACAATATAATTTAATTGTCTACAGAAAACATGGGAAAATGTACCACCAGCAAAGATATATAATTACGAGGAGACCAATTTTACCGACGATCCAGGTAAAAAGTTTAAACTTGTTCAACGTGATGTAAAATACCCTGAACATATCTGCAACTTTTCCAAGTCTGCTACAACAGTTGATGCCTGGTTTTACTTCTGGAGTATTTCTACCACCATATATAATTTTTTAGTTAACAAAATTATGGAATACATGGACCCAAAATGGACCAAAGAACTCTCCAGATCATGATTTGATAGAAGCCATCATCTTTACTGATTGGTTCACTACATGCTTTTTAACACATGTAAAGAGACAGGAAGGTCAAAAGATTTTTATTGGAGATAATGTAGCAGCACATTTCACTGAGGATGTGCTAAAAAGTTGTGAATAAAATAACATATGTTTTGTGTGCTTAGTTCTCATTCAACACACATTATGTTTTTCTGGCTATACTGTAAGAATGGAAAAGGCAACATTCAAAATTGAATTCCCTGCCAAAAAAAGTGTTTCTTGGACTCCTCCAAAGGAGACTGGAAACTTTAAATAAAAACAAACGTGGTATAAAACAAAATATGGTTAGCGGATTTGAAGCTACAGGCAGTGTGCCTTTTTCCCCAGATAGGGTATCATCAAAAATCCCTGGTTATAAAATGTACCAACACTGATACCGATAATATAAATTCGCTTCTCCTTGATTTTCTGAAAGAACAGCGGTTTGGTAGTGATCCTACTGAAAAAAGATAAAGTTAAAGAAAAGTGCCTTGGATGTTCAACCAGGCAAGAGGGTATAGCAAATGTTGATATGGAAGAAAATGCAGAAAATGATAGCATTAAATTAGAATAGAATCTGAAAATAACAAAGATCTAAATATAGATTATGTCTTAGTAAAACTACCAGTGGCCGAAATTAATATTTCTAAGAATTACATGGCACAAATTAATGGGCTTCTCGATTCTGACTTTTATAATGTAAACTTTATGAAATTTAAAAATGGCAAGAAATGGAACTTTCCTGATGTTAAAGATGAGAGCTTGATAAAGAAAGCAGAAGGTTTGAAAAAGGTTTGACTAATATCATCTCATATTTTTGCTAATATTGATGACCAAATCAACCACTGAAGTTGAAAAAAACCTACTACCTTATTTTGTAGAGTTGTAATTTATTCTGTTAGCACACTTTTACCAACTTTTGTACCTTTTCTGAATAAATATGAAATAAAATAAATAATTTGTTCCATTTTTCGTGCAAATGTGGTATTTTCAGGTTAATATTAACAATAATCCACTTTTTTGTTAATATATACCATCTAATAGGGCAACTTTGATACATTCTATTGAAATTTTATATATTTACATAGGTGATCAATGTTGCTTCATATCCAGTAAAACTTTGATCAGGCAATTTTAATTTTTCTTACAAATGGGTAATCTTTAAAAAAAATTATCGGGCGATGTTTGATCACACATAGGTAGAACATTTCTGCTGTTTTTACATTGGGTTATTGATATTGTGTCAGATTTTATCATTAAAATGCTGAAATTTTGTGATCAAAGTAGCCCCAGTTGATGGTACCATAGAAGTTCAATTTCTTCCATAATATACTATTATATTTGTAGGTGTTATAAGTTCTGTTCATATTTATGTTTAAAGAAATCGGATTGCATATGAATTCAGTTTGTTTTAAAAGCAAGATGATTTTAATGTAAATCTTTTGCTTTAGAGGATGAAAATAATAGAATAGTTATTTAAGAGGAGCCTTGTGAGAGTGGGGAGATTGTTAATTGTGTTTATGTGGATATTGTAAATTTTAATAAACTATTATAGTCACTACCTCAAAATAGATGGCATTATAATATGCTATTTCAAATAATATTTGTGAAGGCAATGAACTAAAATTTAAGTCAATGTGTGAAGGTCCTTTTGTGATAACATTGATGTCATATTACCATACTACCTATTTAATTATACATTATTTTAAGATTTCGGTGGCTTCATTCATCTATCTTATATAAATTTTATGATGCAATTGAAATTAAGACTTATTTAATTCTGATTTAATTTCAAACATGTAATAAATAATATGATGTAACAAAAGTGAAATATTTAGCAACATTTCCTGTGATGACGCTGATCAACATTCAGTTACAAGCTTTTGTTTTATCGACCGTAAAGTAAATGAATATCAGTATTTCTTTTAGTAAACAAACAAGTAATTGTAGTATATGGTGATTTTGAAATTTGTAATATAACTTTCGCAAGTAAGTATGCTGCATAGTTATATGAAATGAAAGTGCAATAAAAAGTCAAAATCAGCTAAATTAATTTGGGAAAGAAAACAAAGCACTGAATGGTAAGTGCCTTTTCTAAATTAAACAAAATACCTATGTATAAAGTACCATTCAGGTTGTGCCAAAATGTAAAGAAATTTTTTCGAGTGCTTGACCCTTAAAATTTTTTTTCTGGTGAAAATACTAAAATGCCTTGTATTATTTTAGTGTGAAAATTTATCATTTTGAAAAAGATTACCGAAAAATTTGGTAAAACTGGTACTAAGTAAATAATTTAGGTATTTGTGCAATATTTCAACAGATTTTTTATGATTTTAAGAAATCAAAATACTGATTGTTTGAAAAATGTAGAAATTATTGCATGTACATAGTAATGGCAATTTTTATTTTAAACATAAACTAAAATGTTTGTTCGGTGTATCTAAACCTTCTACAATAAACTACATTAATACAGAAAGTGTTGCACTGACAGCGTTTGGTACACACTCATGCTAGATTACACTTTGTTTGGCGTGATTAGACTTTCTACAAGATGTTGTAGCAATAATAAGGAAGTGTAGTAATTGTAGTGTAACTTAGCAAAACCCAGATAGTACTGCATAGAACTATGGAGTAATGTACACCGAACAGGTTAAAAACATTTCTTTTACATTGCACTACACTGAATTACAATACACCAAAGAATTATTGCAGTGTAAAGTATTCAATCAAAATATTGCAAACGTACCAAAAAAATCTAAAGACACATATTAGAAATAGAAAGTTCTGTAGATCAGTACTACAACCTATTTAACGATAAATGTTTCATTGCAGATATGTTGGCATATTTTTTTATTGATTTATAAATTATAAACAGAAATGAAATATTTTATAATTCTGTTATGTTTTAGGAGTTCCAATTGGTGCACAAAAACTTACTCAAATGAAAATCCAATAAACTAGCACCTTTTCAGAGTAGTGGTATCATTTCATCAGCGGAATATTCCAAGTAAAGCATAATTGTTGCATCTTGAAATTGTTCTACTGTTTGTTTTTTTAGAATCATCAATACTCCTTTGGAACTTGAAAAAGATAAGCAAATCTCAAATGTTATTAATGGAAATCGTATTGTGGAGTTGGGATATATTCTAGATTGGGCCATCAGTTTAGTCTGAGCACTTAACGAAATGTACTAGTGATCGGAAATACGGAAGAATAGAGGACTAACCAGTTGCATTGCTTTTAAATTCACACAATGTACTATAGTAATTGAGTGAGAAACAGAAAATCCATATAAAAAGGTCTCTGAAATAAATAATGGAGCAGTTTGGGGTACAATGGCATGAGACTAAACAAGTCGTTTTATTGGCATCATAGTTCATAGAAAAGATCCATAGGCAAAAACCCCAGCCACCATTTTTCTTCTTTCATGAAAAAGCACACTGTACATAGCAATTTAAAAAGTGAAAAGATGGTTATTCCAGGATGAATATTAATTTGCCTAAAACGACCAGGCATATGAACATCTATCATTAAAAAATATAGGTTTTTATTTATGCAGGTTACAAATGATGGCAAGTACAAATGTTAAATTTTATACCCCACTTCTGCAGTTTACCTATACTTTCTTATAGATACATAAAATTTTTGTTGAATAATCAATTCAATGTTTTAATAATGCAATTCATGTTTTATTCAACATTTTTGGTAACACTGGTGGTGGTGCAAAATATGTACTAGGTACTGAATGTAAAGTTATGTATTGTTAATTAAATGTGATATTCCAAATCATACAATAAGGACCAGCTTTTCAATTATTGAATAAACTACAAATAGGTATAAGATTATTTTATAAAAATGTTTTAAATAAATTGCTTTGTTATCTACTATTATTTTGCCTAAAACAAAATCAGTGACGACAGACACATTACAGCGTTCCTTGTAATAGATGATCAGAGGACACATACAATGCATCCAATTCATAAAAACAATTACATAGCACTAATCTATACTAATTCATCACTGCTCTAAACTAACTATCTGCATTAAATATTAAATGAATAATAATTCTTCATTTAGGAACAGGTATCAGTTAATTTCAATGCAATACAAAGAAATTGCAATGTTGATTGCAAGTATAAATTTTGTTGGGTCTGTTCTCCACTAAATAAAAATAAGTTTAATTAAATATTTATTATATTAGTACATATGTATTTAAAAGTTTTGCTAGTGCTACATTCAAAGGGGTTCTAAAAACAAATAAACTATTTATGTTTTGAAAGAATACAATATAGGTTATTTGTAAAATACAAAATGTACCAATTTGACAAGTATTAGGATACTTATGAGAAGTATCACATCTGTGCCATTTACATAAGAGGAGCGGAAGTATTTCATCAAAAGTGCAAACTTCTTCCTTCAATAACATCAAATCAATCTACAAAAATATTAAAATTAACTTTATTTTAAAGTGTTAAGATCTACGACTTTGTGAAACTCTACTTTTGTACTTGTTGTATGCATTCAAGTAATATCAGTTTATCATTTTAGAAAATAATTTTAAATTGTAAAATTATTTTTTCCCCTATTTACTATTAAAATAATAAGTATTGGCGGTTCACTTTCAAACCTTGTATTTCAGAAATTAATAAGGCGAGTTAGATCAAACCAAGTTTATTTTGATAACAGTTAAGTTTTGTATAAGTATGCTGAATTTCAAAATTTTCCAAAGTTGCATTCGCTGATAAATGTAGAATATAATTAAAACAATTTTTGGATTAAACTGTGTAACTTTAATAAAAATTAAACGTTTCGAAAACTATTCGTTTTCTTTTTTTATGAAAGATTTTAATTTATTTAAAACAATTTAAAAAAGAATATATGGTGCCATCTGTTGAACACTTTTCTGAGGATCCGCCTCTTAAACTAGGTTGCAGTAAACTTCCTAGCTATAGTAAAATGTAATCTGTTCCTTTTCTTACTCATTAGAAGCTTATATCAATTGATCATTTACAGCCTGTATACATAGTATTAGGTGTAGATCGAGAACAGTTTGAACTTGATTTGCAAACTGCCCTACAAACAACAAATTCATGTTTTGTTCTTGTCCTGCTTGTCTAATGCAAAAGCAACAGAGGCATAAGTATTATTCCTTATTTCATCAAGGTAAAAAGAGAATTAAAGCTCGCTAATTTTATCTTTAATGTTTATCATCTTGTATTTGAACTGCTAGCTAGTCTTTAACCTTGATCTTTAAGAGCATGCAAAAATAATTTCATTACTAATCGTTACTATCAAATATAGCATTTCATCCATAGACATGACCGCCCAAACAACTTTCTTTCAGTTTCGCTTTGGTTTTTATTCTAAATATTGGATAACAAAATGATCATCAATTACAAATTTTAATAACATTTACCAGGGCATATAAACGTTTGTTTTTCCTTTTGAATATATTGATAAATAAGTTTTAGTCACATTTATTCTTTAAAATGTTTTGCTTATTTAATGTTTAAGTAATATAAATCTAGTTAATTCCTAAGTACCTTTGACCATAAATATTAAAAAACCAATACCAAAATTAATTAATACAAAAGAGAAAAATACATTTAATTTGGATGACTATTTTATTTTCTATTTAAAACTTGGTATCTTGGAAACATGTCATTCTACAGTATTAGTTATTTGAAAATTCACTGAGAATTACTTAAAAATTCAACTAGATAATTATATTACTAGGAAGCCGCTTTTTAGGTCATTCAAAGATGATCTTCCTTTGATTTCTAATAATTTCATCTTCAAAACTCTTTTTTTCTTCTTCTATTTATGTCACTTCTACAATCTAAAGAATATTAGTTTTATTCTTGCAGTGATTAGAATAGCCTATTTCTTAAGAGATGCATTATAAAATATTTTTATTCATAAATAAATTGCTATATTTATATTAGACAAAGCTTTGTTAGTAAAGTATTTTATTTACCATCTAGAATCAAAATGCGTGAATATTTTTGCAACTAATACGAGGATGTTTCGAAACTAATGCCTAAACTTTGAATTAAATGTTTTTGGGTATACATGGTGTCTATTCAAATCTGCTCAATAAAATTACCAGATTTTTACAGATATTCTTAAAATTGCTTGTATCACTTGTTTGTTATATTATTGCAATTTCTTTATTTTCCTACATTAAATAAAATTATCTTTTCATGGTATAAATAATACTGTAGTCTATTTGAAAAACCACATTAAATAAAAATGCAAAAATTATTGTAAAATTTTATTTAAATAATAACAAAATTGTATTGATTTAAACCAATTGTCAATATACATATTATATCCCGAATTAAAAATATTTGCCTACATTTAAAACAAAAACGTGCATCTAGATAATTCATCAACTTATTGTAAGATCCAGAAATGGGTATTTCAATTAATTTATATATTTACAAAAATTAAAAATGCTGGGGATTTCTTGCCGCTTCAATTTCTATAAGCATCTCTTCTTATTGACTTTTATCTTAAATATAAATTGATGATCAAATATATTTTTGAAACCATGCAGCAAATCCATTCCTTCAGTATCAACTTCAGGGATGATTTATGAAGTTGCTGTATTAACTTTATATCAATTATTCCATCCTAACAATCAAATCAAAATAAATGATTTTCTCTTCTTAATTCTCAACAAATGTTATAGTAACTCTTACACCAATAGGTATACAATTAAATTTTTAAAATAGCAAAGCCACAACTTTCATTATCAATTTAGTACTATGCATACACTATTTTCGAGATTAACACATTTTTTTTTTTTGGTTGTTTTAATCATAGAAACCATGACATTCTCTAAAGTAAAACAAAAGTTTTCATAAATTTTATTATCAGTTTACAGTGCTATGCATATGCTATTTTCCAAATAAATGTGATTTAATCAAATAAAACCATTTTGTTTTCATATGACATTTACTTTATTAATCAGTTTGCAGTGAATTTAACTTTAAGTAAAACATTTTGCTTAACAGCGATTGAACAATGTTGTCAAACAATTCGGAGCATAACCGGGCTTTTTAGAAAGGTGTGGAGTTTCTTCTTGTGAAGATGTAGATCCTATGTCGAAGTGGAAGGAGGTCATATCAAACATCTTCTGTGATAATCATGTTCTACAACTCAACGCCAAAAACTAAAAAAAAGTTTCAAAAATGAAAGTCGCTCTTTTCTCAAAAATGGTTGATTTGCGAACCCAAGTTCATTAAGACTTTTTTACTTGTTTTCGGTCGTACTGTATGCCCCTTAAATATTTAAACGGATTTTTTAATACCCTGTATATATCAAGTAATTCAGTAAACAGACAAATTATACTTCAAAGTAGTGTCAAAACAATTTAATAGATTTAACAAAAGTATGTGTGCAACTTACCTTCTCAAAGTAAATTTTCTTCTTTAGAAACTTAATTTTTAGTAAAGAACACAGTAAAAGCAATATGTACATTTTTTATAAAGAATTACTATTTTTTTTAAACTTTTATCAATTTTATCTCATTATTCTCAACAATTTTGCAGTAGCATCAATACGTGATACATGTATGAAAACTTAAAATATGATTTTAAATAATTGATTGATATTTTTGTGGATGTATAAGTCTTATTGTGATTCTTTGATTTTGTTTTCATGAATTTTTATTGATTTTAGCAATTATTTTTATTAGAGAAATATATAATTAAAGCAATAAGTGTTTCAAATATGTTTACTATTTACAATTAAAAATGTAATTTTTACTTGCACATTTGACATGCTTGCGGAATACGTTTTCAGTGACTAATAAACAATAATTGATTGACAAGTCCACATTAGATAGGTTAAAATTAAGTAACTTTTAGCAACATTTTTGATTATAAAAAATGCAATGCCACATACAATGAAATTGAAAATTATTAATTGTGTTATATTCTAGATGGTAACATGATTACAAATAATTACCACTACTATACAAAAGATATGATTAATTCAGCTCAAACAACTCATGAATTATAGATTAAAACTTAAAAATTCAACACAAATTACATGCTGAGTCACCCTAAGCCATCTTGTTTTAGTCACAGTTTAACTTATATTAACTTCTTCACCTTAAAGATTTAAGCCATGTGTATCACTTATGAATGATGTTCGATAAGTAGTTAAGTTTCTCTAATACACAAAAAGAAGAAAGCAGGTTTGAGGTACTTAAAACTCTTACTCGCTGACTAATCGAGATGCTTAAAAATATTTCTGTACCAAATAGTGTAATCACTAGAAATGATTGATGGTTCCATTTGTAGTTGAATTGTACTTTAATAAACATTATAAAGAAAAGCTAGGTGTACACAGAATACAAGAGGGTAAAAAAAGTACACCTCAGCCCTACAATATAGTTTTAAAAAGTATGCAAAAGATACAATTTTAAATAAATATGTTAAAATAATTAAAATAACCTAAACATCTTTTTACCAATTGAAGAAAAAATCTTAATCTGTTTGAAGAAAAAATAAATATATGAAAATAACCAATTGCACATAAAAAGTATGATTCAAACATTTTTAGTTTAGCTTTAAATATAAACTATCAATTTGACATCTAAATAACAGGTCTCTCACAAATTTTTTTAAGAACTTTCTGAACAAATTTGGGACAATTTTAAGATATTTTTATAATATATTCAATATTTCTGAATAATTTAATAAGTTATTAGTGTTTATCAAAATAGAAATTTTATTAGTTTTGAGAAGCACATTAAATTCCTTGAAACACTCGTATTTCACATTGATTTGTTTGGAAAAGAAAATACATTTATTAAAATTATTTAACGAAAAAGAAAATAAAATCATACATGGTACAGTGCTACAAGCAAATTTCCGTTGTGCGTCATACATTAATATCACATCATTGGGCTCATTCAGCCAACACGACAGTTGAGTATAGTGACAAGTTGAGTCTGCTGAACGTGAAATGTTTACCTATGATGGGTGGCAACGGTTGCTCAACATTGGCCACCTGAAAAATTTTATGTTGGATTGGTTAAATTTTGATAAACAAAGCATTATAACCCATCTTATTACACTTTATTTGTATTATAACCACAAAATTATATTTGCAAGCATAATTTTCTATTAATATAAAATAAATAATAAGAGGGAAGTTATAGTTCTAAAAGATTATGTAGTTATAAATAATAAATTAGTTCTCAAATGTAAGTATAATAAACGCAAGTATACATAAATATGTAATAATATCCTCTTCCAATAATACATGTAAGTCCAAATTGTTCCTTGATATAACCTCAACTCCGGAATCATAAAAATATATTTCCACCAAGTACAAATGTCAACATACCGTTCAACTGCTTTTACTATGATTACTGTCAACACAACAGAAACATATTTATGGTTCTAGTCAACAGTCAGCATCGGCTGAACAAGCCCATTGCTATATAATGTTGACAACATGTGTAACAATTTAAAATTAATTATGCCAAAACAAGTAATCATAGCAGTAGTCGAAATATAACATACGTTTGACACTACCGCTTTTTGGTGCCAATACTTAAAATAAAAAAGAAACTATTAAGTACACTGTTCTCTACTGGAATATAAGCCATATTGGTATTGCATTTATTCTGCCTATAAAATGCAACAAAGCTATGAAATCAAAAACATATGTCACTATCCCAAACAAAACAATGGACAAACCGAATTTTCCAGTGTTGCTTGAATAAAGAATAAATGAGGTGGAACTAATTATGACAGCATCCTGAAGAGAGCCTAGCTTGACTTGAAAGTGACAAGGATCTTTAGAATGAGTTACCTACACAATTGGCATATAATTTAGAATATTGGTTATAACTTTGTCCATTCTTTCTTTTGGGGCACTGTACAAAATGAGAAGAACCAAAGATGCCATTGATGTGCTCGCATTATTTGCATGACCTTCAATTCATTTTACAGAAATTGTCAGTTATATAACAAAGAAATTCAATCTAAAAGTTCAAATCTACAATAATTTCTTATAGGTACATATGTATACTTACTACAAATGTGTAACATCATTTTAATTCCAACTTTAATTAACCAATAATAAAATAAAGAAAGTATCCATATCAATTTGCTTTAGTTATGGTCATTTACAAATTATTACAGATTGATGTGCAATATTAACTTTTATTTATTTTCCTTATGTTAAATTTTGGTTTTTAATTAAACTACATTTGCACCAACTACTTTACATATGTAACAAATTTGCTTGAAAATACAAAGATGAAATAAACATTAATATAAACAAACCTAGAGTTGACCAGAATGCATATAACTAAGCTAACGTTTTATAGTTATTTAATAACAAAATAATCATTATTTGTTGGTGCTGTGTAAATTTTAGAAGTTGAATAAATTAACCAGGCATTTAATTACATTTTTTTTTAAATTAAGAATGCTCTTTATGGATATTTCTTTATAAAAAAAGGTATACATTATTGTTATCAATGAAGGTTATGTTATACACATCCCTAAATTGAGTGCATTTGGTTTGCTACCTCTTTTCATGCTTTATACTCCAAGAATACTATGTTCGTTCAGGTACATGTTTCAGAGTAAATAGTGCATGTAATCGAATGGGTGAAAAATAGAGCACTTTGAGTTTGCTACTTTTGCTTCATCTAAAAGAAAAGCGCTTAAAGAGACTGTGTAAACTTAACCTCAAAATTGGTAAAATAAAACTTATAATAGCCTTGCAGAAAGTGGCAGAAATGCAAGATTTTGAAAATGTTAATAACAAAACGATAATTCACAATAACAGTATTCTACTACAAAATAGCAATGCTGTAACAATTTAAAATATGTTACCGCTTTGTAATCCTAAGATCACGTGATAAAAAATCTACACCTTACCTATACTAGCACTTTTTAGCAACCCGAATGCAGCAATTATATATCCAAAGTCACTTCTGTGGGAATAATAGACTCGCCTGACCTATTTTCATATTTCTTCTCATTTTGGATTATCCCTACTTCTATCCAATTAGATACCAAAATATACATAGAAAAAAAAAATATAGGATTGTAAAACCAACATTAATCTTATTTTTACAGTGCTTTAAAAAACAGTTACATGTAAAAGTATTAATAATTTTTGAAAATTCTTTAGATTAAATTCAATTTATACACACTATTTTAATAAAATGATTTGTTAATAACTTGAAAATCATTATTTCAAAAATGTTCTCATTTTTAAATAAAAAGGGCAGCAAAGGGTTAAATATATCTAGTTTTCTGACGTGCATGCCTATTGTTATAATCTGCTTATTTGCATTTGAAGTAAAATCACCTAGCAATGGCATGGCATTGTAACACAGGCTCAAAAAAATATATGCACATTTGCCTAATCTTCATTTGCTTTGAATTTTAGGGATTTTGACATATTTGAAGATAATTTTAGTAACTTTAGTACGTATTGAGAAAATTAGGAATTGTAGCAATGGGGGGCCTAAAATAATAAAAAATTGACAGTTTAAATTTAAAGCTAAGAATTGCATCAATAGTTGGTTCTTAAACATGAGGATTATTATATTCGCTTTATGTACAAGTGCTTACGGTTCATTTTTACAATTTCATTAAGGCATTACACTAAAAAAATCTTAGTCAATCATTTATACAAGAATTACACATATGTTTGTTTCAATGGTCTTCTGCAAATTGAAATTTTTTTTTAATCATATATTATTTATACAAATGAATGTGTTTTAATTTCTCAGCATCTTAAATAATATTAATGGATTTGCTTAAACTAAACGTTTTCATCTAACCATAAAATTGACCATGGAGAAGGAGTTGTTGTAGATGGTGAAAGCGTGTAGGTTTAAAAGCTGGAGATGAACTAATTAACCACTGGAGTCCATAACTTCTTCCTTTATTATGCATAAATGGAAAAGTGCGATCACGGCAACTATATGTGTTGAACTTTAAGGCAATATATTAAAGATTAAATAGCTTTCTGAATCTAGTTCATCTGTAGCATTATAAAAGATTTATATCAAATTTTTCTAAGTAAAGAAAAGTATTCTTTATAAATTATTAATATTGCTTCATTTTCATAGGTGAAACTAACGTCTGTAAAAAAGGTTTAGGGAGATTTTCAAATTTTGGATGAAAATCCTATTACAAATTTCAAGCACTGTAATGTTAACATACTACTTTGTTATTAATATAGTGCACATGAATTCGTTGTATGTAAGTACCATAATATGCCATCTATAAAATAAAATTGTCCAAGAGTAGCATACATGTTACAATCGCCCAGATATAAGAATTAGGATTTAAAGTCTGAAAATTACAAATTTTTATTTTGAAAACTATAAAATTTTGAAAAATATGTTTTTTCACGTTCCATGTATTATCTGATGTTTGTGTTCTTTTTATTTCATTTACATCTTGTATCAATATTCAATATTACTTCCTATCGGAATACCTTACGTATATTAGTTTGTCATATTCGTTCAGGTAAAATTAGATTTCTATTAAAGACGTGCTTTTAGTTCACTTTTACTTTGTTATACATCTATGGAAAAGTATTGCAATCATACAAGAATCTTTTATATTTTAATACATTATAAGTTCTTATAAAATGATGAGACCATTTCCAAATATTATATAAATGTCAAAAAATGTAATTTATTAAGGGATGGTTTTACAATTGAAAATTTATCGTGCAGACGCTTTCCATAGAAACCATTTATTAATATAATCGTAAGCACACAAATTTTAATCAAAGATTGTAAAAGCAGCCCTAAATCAAATTATCATTTAATAAATATTTGCAAAAAATGAAGAAGTTAGTTGTGACGTACATTTTATTTCTTTATTTTTCAATGTAATTATTTGTTCAAAATAAAATCAACGAAATTTAATAAATACCGAATTGATGAGAAGAATAACTTCTAGGGCATTATGTGTATAATTGCCAATCAGCAGTAATAAATTAGATGATAGCATGGTTTATGGCAGATGGGGAATTTATTTCTTTGTCAATTATTCCCAAAAATTGGTAACGAGGTTTTTTTACCACATAGGTTTAGCAATTACTATAGCATCTCATACTTAAAATAGCGATATAAAAAATAGACATTAGTTTATACTTTAATTTTAAAGAAAAATAGAAACTTTTTAAAGTAAACTGAGTGTACTAATAAATCGCCTGACGAAGTCTCGACCGTTCATAATGTAACTTTCTTCTAAGTGGACTGTATTTTATTTTGTTTACAATAGAATTAACGAACGCTAGTCAATTACTATTCCTCCAAAAACTTTATTGCTATACATACATTTTAAATAGGTAAAATTTGTATGAAATTTGTGTCAAAACACTAGTTTATTTTCTACAGCTTCTCTACATTCACTTTTTTTGTTATGGCAACCAACCAGCCATCCTTACAAAATTGGGCAGTAAATAACTTGAAATATTTATGGATATTGCAAAACAGTGCATACAATTTATGTACACCCTCCCAAAAAAGTAAAAGGACACGCTTGAGATTCAGTTATGCGCCAAAACTTAATTATAGGTAACACGGTGTACGTCAATGGCGCATACAATAAAGCAAAATTCACCTGATCATATGCACCATTGACGTACAATGTGTTGCCTGCAATTAAGCGAAGGCTCATTGTTGAATCTCAAGCTTGTCCTTTTACTTTTTTGGGAGAGTGTACACTGTGTTAAAAACAATAAACGAAATATTATTTTAGCAATCAAACCAATAAAGGGATAATTTATGGGTTCGATGGAAGAGGACATAACTTGGACACAGGTCTCAAAATGCCATCAACAGTTCTTACTGTCGCAACGGGACAAATTCCATCTCTACCAGGATGAATTTTCATTATTCTAGCAAGCGACCAGCTTAAGATAGGGCGTTGTTCATTTTTAATAATTACCAAATCACCTACCTTAATATTTGAATTTGTTTTTGTTTATTTGGAACGCTGTTGTAACGTATACAAATAAACGTTATGCCAGCGTTTCCAAAAGTCCCTGTGCAATCTCTGAATTAACTGCCAATGTTGCAGAAGATTAACGTTCTTATTAGTATAATCTCGTGAAGGTAATGAAGTGAGTGGTTCTAAAGTCAAGAAATGACCTGGAGTAAGAGCAGAATATCATTCAGATCACTGCTTATATGGTGTAATGGTTTAGAATTTAAAACCGATTCGATTTGAACGAGTGCAATGTAGAATACTTCGAATGTTAATATTTGCTCTCCTACAACGCAAACTAAATGAGACTTTACACTCTTTACCCCTGCCTCCCAAAGGCCTCTGAAATTAGACGCAGAAGATGGATTGAAGTACCACTTAATTTCTTCAAATTTGACTGCCTCTTTCATAAGATCGGTCAATCGCTTGTATGCACCAACAAAATTTGTACCACAATCTGAGTGCATCGACCTCTACATGAAATGAAACAACGAAATGCTAACAGAAAAGCTTCACTACTCAGATCTGAAGCCAATTCTAAATGTATTGCCTTAATGGCAAAACATACAAATATGCAAATGTAGGCCTTTTGCGACTTTATACCTCTCGATCTGCCTAACGTAACTAAAAATGGACTGGCATAGTCAACACCTACCTCTTGAAAAGGCTTTACTTGTGACTCTAGAGAAGCAGGTATGTCACCCATATAAGGCACAACTGATTTTGGTTTTCTCTGAAACATCTGAAGCAACGCAATATCCAATGCCTGATAGCCTTTCTAGCCGACAAAATCCAAAATTGTTGCAATATTAAGAAATGCAGGGCTTGTAATCCCAGATGCATAAACTTCTTATGCATGCTTTCAACTATGAGGTATGTCAAATGATGTTTCTGAGGTAGCAATAAAGGAAATTTCTTGTTATATGACAAAGATGAATTAGCTAATCTACCGCCGACCCCGAGGAAACCCTTTTCATCTATGAACAGATTTAACTTTTGAAGTGCTTTAGATTTACATTCTCTCCTTTCTAATTGACCGATCAAGTCAGCGAAGACTTCAGATTATACTTACTTTAACAAAACCATAAGGGCAACCTTAGAAATCTATTTTGGAAAATGCACCAGATTTTCTATCATTGGTGTCTAGAATTATCTACAGAGCAACGACAAAACACCACAATTCTGAGTATTTTATGCAAAGAAGAAAACTTGTTAAGAATGTTATCTTTGTCCTGCAACATTAAAGAAATCAGTGCAATTTTTCTTTCTTCGCTTTGGATTTCGAACAACAAGAAGTCTCGAATGTCCGTTGGCCATTCTTCTGAAGTCTTCAACAAGAATGATGGACAACTGAACCAAATAGAACGATGAACTAACTGCTATGGAAGTAAACCCCTACTTGCACAATTAGCAGGATTACATTCTGATGGTACGTGTCACCAGTAACTTGAAGAAACTCTGTCTTGAATGTAGCCAAAACAGATACTCACGAAAGTATTCCATCTATGTGGAGATGACTTAATCCAAACAAGAGCAACCTTCGAATCTGACCAAGCAAACGCATCACGTACGAATTTCACCAAATCTACTAATAATACAGCAGCACAAAGCTCTAACCATGGGAATGATAATCTTTTCAACAGAGCAAGCTTTGATTTACCACAAATTAAATAAACCTTAACCTCTGATGTAGCAAGAAAACGAAGGTATACTACTGCTCCATAGGCAGCCTCGGTTGCAGCAGAAAATGCATGGACCTCACGTTCCTTCTTGTGTAATGGAATATCTAGGTAAGCGTAACAAGGGCATCAAATGAAGTTTGGATTGAAATGTCTTCAACTAAGATATAACAAGCGAAGGGGGTTCTTGATCCCAATTTAGGCCTCAAGTCCACAAATGTTGTATTAGTCATTTCACAAAAAGTGTAAGGAGTGCTATGAATCCCAAATGATCAAATATTTTTGCCAGATCAGACAAAATCGATCTTTTTGTGCAAGCTTCTGCAAAGTAGAAATTATGTAAGTAAAACAATCAAATTGTAGCTGCCACTGCAAGCCTAAAACTTTAACAGAGCTAAACTGTACGCTATCGAAGGAACAAAGGCTATTGATGTCCTATGGGAGTATCCACTAGGACTTCGGGGCAATTGCTAGCCCATTTTCGTAGTTCAAATCCTCCTTTATTCAATAATGATGATAGATCTGCTTTAATTTCACAAGCTGAATCCAAGAATTCACAACCAGTTAAAAAATCATCTACATATACTGGGTGTCCCATTTATCTTGAGACAACGAAATAGTTTAAAAAGTAAGGGTTGTACGAAAAAATGTCCCAAATAAAATTTGTACATCAAAGGGGG